>ML685840.1:4449696-4611433 GCA_007922175.1 Pelusios castaneus | reverse complement strand
TTCAAACAGAAACAAAAACAGCTGATGCAAGATACATTTGCTCGCACGGGACTGCCGATGTGTAGATTCTCAAAGGCCCGTATAAAGTCGTTGTCGAGCTGCCGAGAGATTTTCAGGAAAAAAAAGAGCTGTAAGTCCCCAACGCCGCTTGGTTTGTACTTAACCCCGACCACATTCCCCTCCATAACGGTCACTTATTGTTCCTTTACCTGCACCGGTTTTTTTACTTGGGCCTTGTCTGCCTCCGACTCCTGTGAGCCTTCCTCCATGGGGGTGGACAACATGAGGCCATCAAGCTCATCAGGCCGCTTCCCGGTCTCCTGGGTTTCAAGGTCCGTCAACATCTTGGCCTCATCCTCCTCCGAACTGTCAATGTCGCAGTGTTTTCTCCAAGGGCCGTTAAAGGTTGGAGCCAAAACAAAGTGCGGAGGTCTCACGGGGGTGGCGAAGGCATCCATGTTCTCCACGAGCTGCGAACCACGCGGTCTTGAGAAACCACCCTCGGGGTCTTCCGCTTTTAAAAAGGCCCGAGACTTCCGGGGGGCGGCGCTGCTGCCCGGCCAACTGCCGCGCCCTTCCGGGATGACCCTGATTGGCGGAGGGTCGCTCCACCCCCGCCACATGGCCTTTCCCGGCCAACCTTGCTCTCGGGGTGAAATGCGCCCTGATGGGCGGGGAAAGGGTCACAACACCCACTTCCGATCAGGTGACCCTTGTCAGCCGGAAGTCGGAGCTTGGGGGCGAGACTGGATGTCATGGGGCGGGACTTCCGGTGACAGGTGGGCAGGGAGTGGGACCGGATGTCAGGTGACCGGCTGGGGACGGGACTTCTGCTGACAGGTGGGGCGGGGGGCGAGGTCGGATGTCAGGTGACCGGATGGGGCGGGACTTCCGGTGGTCGGGGGCAGGGCCGGATGTTGGGTGACCAAATGGGGTGGGGCTTCTGGTGATAGGTGGGCGTGGCTAAAGTTTGATGGATGGCCAGTGGGTGGGGCTAAAGTTTGACAGGATGTAGCTCCCTTGTATTACTAAGGGGTTGAGCAGGAGATGCAGAGATTGAGTGGGGATCATGGGATTGGGATCCCTGCTTGGGGAAGGAGCAAGAGATGAATTTTTCTAATGGGAAAGGGCATTTGAGGCAGGAGCAAGAGATGGAATGAAGAGGTGGAATATGGGATTTGGAGGGCTACTCTAGGGAGGGGGAGACATATAAATGGGGAAGCGAAGAGAACAAAGAATTTTTGGGGGATGGAGACATTTCTTCAGATCTTGAGTATGAAAGATGAGCTGCAATAAGTTGAATATTGTATTAAGTAGAGATAGGAAATGGTGCACTGTGATAAGATTTTTTTTTTTAAAAAAAAACATTTAAAAGGTCCAGCTTCCTCCCAGTAGCTGACGTCACCTGTGTGAGTCAGAGGTTAACACGTAACTAGATGGAGCTCAATCTTTATGATTGGCTCAATCAACTTCTGCCTTTTATACTTGTATAAAATTGTCATATAAGTCAGAGTATTGTGATGATATGTGCACCAGATGTCCACTTTCTGTGAATTTACTTTGTGATACAATCTGTGTCTCAGACCATGTTGCTGTCAGTTCTTGATTGCTGGTTTCCTGATGCAGATAATGCTTGCTGCTCATGTGACTTTTCTGATTTATATATCGGTTGTGTATCTGTTGTTGGCATTGTACAGTTAAATCTTAGGTACCGTGTACTATGTCTGTACTTTTCTCCTGTAGGTGCCTCAGGGTGATAGCACCAAGAGTCGGGACCTGTTGCTATCACTGCTGGTTGCTAACCTTGTGTTGTTTCCATGTGTCCTGTATCTGAGAGATGGAACTCAGATAATGGTTTAGCAGTCTGGTTATAGTATTTCTTGTGTCTTTCTTGTATCTGCTTTAATCTGTTGTGAGACCTCTGTGATATTTTGGGTTACAAAAACATATGTGAGCATGGAAGAGTTCTCAACGGACTTCCCATCAAGTGCAGAAGAGTTTTCTATACTTGTCAGAGGTCTATTTTGCAATTCCAGAAGAATTAAGCAGCTATTTTGTGACACACTGATTTTTATCTCCTGAATGGTTCTCTCAGCCATTCTATTAGATTGTGAGATCCTGGGGAGTGAAATTCACTCACACCAATCCTGAATTCACATAAAGTTCCCATTTCTCTGTTTGCAGATGGAATGTAGTCATTCACTAATTCGTTAGGGATGCATTGTCTTGCAAATACAGCTTTCAGTTTAACAATAATAGAACTTGCTACTTATCTGGCAGATGCAGAACATCGGGAAATATGGAAAAGTGGTCCACTAGGACTAGATACAAGTGTTTGTTAAAGTCAATAATATCTGCAGCTATCTTGTGCCATGGCAGATCAGGAATCTCATAGGACCATAATGGTTCTTTTTTAGTTACTCAGCTACATTCCAATAAAGGCCGCATTCTTGTATAAATTGTTCTATGTTTTGAGTTATACCTGACCAATACATTGTCTGCCCTGCCAGCTCTTGCTTTTATTCTGTGAATGCTTTGATGTGACACATTTAAGCAGTTCAGCATTTCATACCTTGTTTTGTTAGGAATAATTATCTTGTCACCAGGCATTAACAACCCTTATTGTAATGAAATAGTACCTTTCACAGACCAATATGGCTGCTATCTGGGATTCACTTGTTTTCTCTGAATGGTCAGCCCTTCTGTACAACATCCAGTAAAGCTTGCATTACAGGGTCTTTCTGCGTGTCCCCCTTCAGTTTGTTTAATAAATCCATGCTGAGTACAGAGGTGGCCTCAACTACATAAATAGCCTTTTCAGTGAGGATTTAGTCTGTTTCTGTAGTATGTTCTGCTGCAGCGCTCGACAATGTGTCTGCAATTAATATTTCTTTATCAGGGGTATCTATGACTTTGAAATCATATTTCTGCAACTAAAGTAACATGCATGGTAGTCTTGTTAATGCTTTTCCTCATGTTTGGAGAAAATTGCTTCCAGTGGTTTATGATCAGACTGAACTTCAACCTGTAATCCATGACATTTTTTTGTGTCAAACACAAGTGCTAATAATTCCTTCTCCATTTGTCAGAGCTCATGATGCATATGAAACAGGGCTTCTGTCTTGCTGTAGACAAGTTCCTAAACATCTTTAGATGTGTCTGATTGACTAGTGAGTGGCTTGCTGGGATCATAGAGACTGAATATCAGACCATTACAGAGCACTGTCTTTAGCTATTGCAGTATCTTATGTTCCCATTACCAGTACCAAGTTATGGTCTCACGTTGGAATTATTTTAGTCAAAGGTGCTTCACGCGGCTTGTACTATGCAAGGAATCTAATAACCCCCAAGATTCTCTGTACTTTCTTCTCGTCCTGTGGAGGTCTCACATTACCTGTGACTTCAACCTGACTATCACATGCCTAATCCCTTGTGATGAGGGAATGTATCCCATGTATTTGATTTCTTTTCTCTCAAACTGGGTAGACCAGAACTCGATATTCTCTGCATGAGCTCTTGCCACGCTTACTTCAGTATCTGATCATGTTCTGCCTGAGTTGATGCTGCTATTATCCTGTTCTCTGCTATTATATGCATTCCTGCGATATCTCCAAGTGTTTCATTACTCTTTTGTTGAAACACTTCACTAGCTGATTTTATTCTAAAAAGTAGATGGAGGAAATGGTATCTGCCGTAGAGTGTATCGAAGGTGCACATTCAAATGACTCCTTATCTAATGTTATGTGTTGTATTAATTTAAATGGGATACATGGGATAAAGGTGTTAACATAACTTAGTTACTGTTTAGCATTAAATAATGCCTAGGGTGTAGAATATAGGAACTTCAGCCTGCTTAGTACCACTGTAAACATACCATTAATATAATGTTAACCTTTTCTTAAAAATATAGAAAAGGAAAAACAGTTGAAGCATTTTAAATATAAAGTAGTAAGTAAGATATTTGTTTAACAACATTTCTTGTTCCCTTCCTTTTTAGCTGGACAGAGATTTTTAAGGCAAAAACACCTTGTTTGACGATCTCTTGGATGGTATTAAAATGAAAATAACTATCCTTTTGGGGAAAAGACAAGAAATTAGTTGAGGTGGGTTGGAACTGTTATTGTTGAAGTCCAATCCCATTTCATCTCAGGTGGTGTTTGGGATTCAGCTAGAGGCAACAGGATGGAGATGTCATCTGAGTTCCTCTCTCTGGCCTGGTCTGGTCAGGACATCTCTCAAGGTCCAGATGACAAAGGCCTTTGATCCCAGGAGATGATGAGGTGCAGTCATGATGATGGAGCTCTCTCTAGTACCCAGGTTTTTTTTTTGTTTTCAAAGTCTCTTTCATTAAGGACGTGCAGTGGATAGAATAGCCCAACCCTTCATTATTTTGTCCACCAATGAGGCCTAGTTTCCGACACACCAGTTCTGACTCACTGATTTCTGGTTCCACAGTCTTCTTGTTCACCAAGCATGATTTTAACACAGTCCAGACAAAAAGGCCAACTTATATAACTAAAGGACTCATTCAGTTTGTCTCCCTTTTGTACCTTTTCCCATCCACACTTGTTGTTATAGGTTATTGTGATATCTTATGAAATTACCTTAACAATGAGTTCAACTATAAAGAGTGAGTATACATTTGTAGGTCCAATTATCATAACACTTGCCAATATCCATCTTTCTCATCTCCTCTAGTCATCAATGAACATTTGGGAATGGAGTAATGCTGTCTCAGAATAGCCTTATTAAGGTCTCTGGGATTCAAACACATCTTCATCTTGCCATTTTTCTTCTCACTGGTAACCCATTTAGTGGGTTAGTTTGCACTGGCTATGACCCTTTTCTTACTGCCTGTGTGCACCTCTGAGTGAGTCTGTCACTGCAAAGGGGACATTTCCACAGCTGCATATTATGGATTGACTGACAGGTCTATATTTATGTGATGCTTCTCATAGAACTCTTTTAGTCCCCTGAGATCTTCTGGGTATTGTGCAATCAGTTCTTTTGTGTTGAGTACCTTGTGTGAAGCATAACTATTCTGTATATTAGGTAGCTGTGTGCAAGCTTCTTGGACTACCTGTGATGGTATAATGCCTTAATAAAGAATGCAATGGTGTTTTTAGCCTTGGCCTTTGCTGCTGTTAGCATGATTTCTCCTTCAGCGTCTATTCTGGACCTGCCATATGGTATATGTGCAACATAGACTGCTTTATCCTGATGGGGCCTGGTACCTTTTTCAAAAGGTGAACTGATGAAACATTACCTTCAGCCCCAGTATCATTCAAGTCAATTCCTTATATGCAGCATGTATACACTGCTGGGTACATGATTTGATTTCTATTACCCCCTGATACTATATTTACAAGGAACTGCTCACATTCTTGCTTAGCCAGAGACTGTCTTTTAGGTAAGTTTGTTGTCTGCTCATAGAAGAATAGTAATTTAATTTTCCACACTTGTAACATGTTACTGGAAAGGCTGGGCAGACTCCATTTGGGGGTGTCTTACCACACAGCATGTGCCCTGTTTCTCTGAGAGTCTGCTGTGCTGTGACTCTCGTGTGATGGGTCTTGCCTGTGCTTTTGTGCAGAAGCCTGTATAAACTTGTCAGAATATAGCCCAGACCTAATCCTTAGTTGTGTCTTTATGGCTTCTGAGGCTCTGCAAATGTCTATTGCTTTTTGCAAGCCCAAATCAGTTTTCCTCAACAATCTTCCCTTTAGTATTTTATCAGTGACATTGAACAAACAATGTTGTCTCTGAGCATGTCGTTTTCAATATTTCCAAACTCACAATTTCATACTTTTTGCCTCAGCTCTGTGACATACTTGTCTATCTTCTCTTCCTGCAGGTGTAGATGAGACCAGTACAACTATCATTTGAACACCGTATTATTCTTAGGGTTACAGTAGGTCCATGGTATTAAGACCTCACCTAGAATGGGAACATTCTCAGTCGGCTGCTGTAATAATGTGTTATGAACTTCCAGAGCCTCCTCTTCCACTATGTGCAATAAAATGGCTTCTTTTATGTCCCCTTCTTTTTTATTTGCTCCTGAGGCTGTCATATAGATGTGAAATCATTGTTCCCTTCTCCTCTACTTTGCTACAAGATTACCAAGGAAAGATAAAGCTGGGGTGACTTGCAACCCTTCCTGGTTTTTGTTGTTGTTGTTGTTTTTTTTAAAAATACTGGTTTCTACTTAACTGTGTTATTTTTGGTTTCATTTGTGTATACTGACTGTATATTTTGTTCGGTTACCGATGGTCTATGGATTGAAGTTTCTTCCTCAGTGTAGTGTATTTCCTAATCCACTGTGTTCTTGATAAAAGCAGCCACTTCTTGCTTCATGTGCCATGTGATCATTTCTGACATTATGTCATGCTTTCAAGCACGGACAGGCAGACGTGCCTATCCTGCAGGCGCTGTATTTCAGAAACCAGACTAAGATAAGGGAAATAAAGTTTAGACCCATCTCTCTCTATTAGTTACATGACAAGATGGCTTATAATAGATTCTGAGTATGTAGATTCTCAATATGGCTGCTTTATATGAGAGACCTCTTGCAAATTCCAATGAGAGGTCCTCTGGTTATTACACATGACTAATTTTAAAGATATAGTACTGCAATTACTACCTATTTTTAATGCTTTTGCTTCAGCCAGGCTTATACCTCATTTTGTATTTCTTTTCAGTAAATATCTGTGCAATCACTTTTTCTGATATGAATGTTTGGAGACACCCAAAGTCAAAACTTCATGAACAAGAATTTGTGGAAACCAAATTTTAAATATGCAAGTAAAAGCATTTATGTTGACAAACCGGTGTTCATTAAACTGGTGTTCATCAGAGAACAAGTACAATACCTTCTGACTTACTTGACCAATCACAGCTAACCACCTAACTCCAATAGTTATGATACTGACTATTCACAGACATCAATTCATTATCAAGATGCATTTTTAATAAAGAATAAACCAGAAATTAATTGCTGTCTGCCTGAAACTATTCTGCAATAAGAAAACATTTTGGAAGAAAATATAGGACAGTCAGAAAATGGTACTGCACCATTACATTTAGCTTGTTTCTTAAATTATCATAATTTGAACAGACACAACTGTCTATTCAACCAGTGATTTTTTCCCCTTGAATTAACAGGTTTGACTCCCTGTGAAGTCATTAAAAATTATGGAAGTGAACTAGAAGACAGAAGACAATCTATATTTTTCAGTCGGGCTTAGACAAGAGCTGCTGTTTATTCCAATTAGTCATGGGTACTAAAAATAATCACTCAAAAACCCTTCTGCTGTGACACTCCTCACAGTACCATGTAAGGCCAACATTCGGTGAAAGTTCATAAATGATTCTTGAGAAAGAGAATGAGTTTGTTGATCTAAGAAACCTACCACAAGCTCTTGACCGTGTGTGCGTGTCACAGCTCATCGGAAGACATTCTAATAATAGCTGTGTTGAAACAGATGAATAACAAATCACAGCTTCAAAGAGAGTCTGCAGAACTCGAACTTATATGCAAATTTGACTCAGTTGCCTTGGGGTTAAACAGGGACTATGGATTTTTCTCGCATTACATCAAGTGAATTGACCTCCCCCTCCTCTATGTGCTGTTCCCCAGTGTTTTGAATCCTAACACCTACTTTGATTTGCTGTTACAGCCTGACCTGATGCTATGTCATACACTCCCCTGCATTTAATTTCCTCCCACTCTGTAACTTTCCTATCTTCAAAGCGTCTGACGAAGTGGGATTTTCTCCCATGAAAGCTCATGCGATTAATAAATCTGTTAGTCTTTAAAAGTGCCACAAGACTCTTTTGTCTTTCTACAATAGACTAACACGGCTACCCCTTTGGAATCTAATAATAGTGTTTGCCTGAACCCTACTGACAGCACCATTCAGAAAAAAGTTGCCCTTTGTATTTCTGGATTTAGAATATTATTTAGAAGTGAGACCATACTGCATCATCAAGTAGAAACCAGCATGTGCCTTATCTCCCAAGAGACTGGTTTTATCGTCACTGACAATAGAGGTAGTGTTTTAAACACAGTGTGATACAAATAATTTGCACATGGGCTGTGTTTCCTAGATGCTGTCTGAACAATTCTGGGTCCCGATTAGAGCTGTGTAAATAGTGGCAAAATTATTCCAGAACATTTCCATGCAAATCTGTATTTTTTTCATTTGGTCATATTTAATCCCTATTGTTCACTTATCAACAAACAGTCATGAAAAACTGTTTTTCATTTGCATGAACATTTAAGGAATAAATGATCTTTATGCAAATACCCTTATTTGCATGCAAGCAATGGTGCTCATATGTGAATACAGGTACAGGTATTTGTGTTGGAAATTTCCATAGCTGCAAAACAGTCAGTACAGTATCTTGCATATACTTTTTCTTTTGATAGTGTTCTTTATGCTATTTTACTCGAGCATAGTAAAGAGTATTATATGGCTTTGGGTTCTAAGCCATTTTTTTTTTTACACAGTTCAAGTCACAAAGCATTTGTAGCAGAAGGTCAAGATCATAAATTCTCAAAGAGAATGGCAACATGGTAAATTTGTTGTGCTGCTGAGATTGTTTATGAAGAGAGTAAAGATAAAAGAACAAACCATTAACTTTTAAAAATAATTGTGAGTGACTTCTGTGCTCATAAAATTATTCCATCCAAAGCTAAAACCTTGTCTGATTGTTTTCATCCTGGAGAGAATTGTTTCAATTCAGCAATGATAAATCCCTCTCAAATATGGTTCAGAATAAAACTCTAACAGGCCATTAATGATATTGATACTATCAGGGGCTGCTATAATTACAGATTTGTTCAAATGCTAGTTTTAGGGCAAAATTAACCTCAGAGATCCACCTGGCAAAAATCTTTATTCAGATTTTCTTCTCTTCCTATGTGGGTGGAACTCTTTTGATGGCACTTGGAAATCCACACATATAAGGAAAGCCAAAGGACTGAATCAAAATCTGATATATGGATCAGAGAGGAAAAATCTACCCTTTGCCTCTTACCATCCAGTTTTCTTTTCCAGTGTCCACACACATTGTCCTCTGTTGTGAGCAGTGTTTGGTTAGCATTCTACATTCTGAGGGATATTGTAAAATAGGAATAGTACTCTGTTGTCCTTAAAAAAAATATTATTTCCAGGCAGTGATATTTGAGAGCTCACATTTTTTCCTCTATATTCTTCACAGGAGATAACTGTGGGTTCTTAGATAACAAGGTTGCAATGAGTGGTAAATGCTGACTTTTAAATGGTGATCTCGTTAAATACTTTTTCCTGGTTACTTCTATTATTTTGAAACATATAACTACCACAACACAAACTGACCATTGTAAAATGGGGAAACCCTTCATTTTCCCTTCATGTGTTTTACAGCAATTTCAAATATTTTAAATATTTGTTCAATCACATACCTCCATCCATACATTCCAGGGTGAAAGAAATATCATCAAGAGCAATTTCTGTGGACTCATTCCCTCCCACTTCAGCTTCAAATGTGACTTTGAAAGGACTGTTACTGGAAAGAACCACATTTGCATACATCCACGTCCTTCCTTTAGATCCACTTGAAGACCACATCAGAATATCCATTCCATGTTCTTCAACAGTGTAAACCTATGGACAATGAAACCAAGGAAATAAAATGTCATCAACTTGAAACTACAGAGTACAGCTAGTTAGGTCAACATAACAAAGTCTAATGGCTTATATGACTGGCTACCAAGGTTGCCAACTGTCCTGAAATTTACAAAAAGTCAGTAAAAAAAGAAAGTACTTTTTTAACACTATCCATAAACCCTTAATTAGAAATATGTCCAGGAAAATAAGGGAAAACCCTTACATAGAAATATGTCCATGAAATTGGATAGAAATAAAACATATTGTATTTTGACATTGATTGTCGTTGTTCAGAATCACTTCTTGTATCATAAAACTACACTGATCATGACTTTATCAATTTTCTGTTTTCTATTATTTCACACATCCAAAGAACCCAACTGATCAATTAACTACAGCATAAAAACAACTGCGTAATTCCAAATTTGTGTGTATGGAATATCATGAATGAGTATGCACCCTTTTGTGACATTATTGTATTGTTTGTAGTATTTTTAGTGATGTCAGAAAAAGGTTACTGTGTCAAGAAAAAAAAATCAACTTCAGATCTTCAAGTCAGTAAAAACTAAAATACAAGGTTGGCAAAGATACATGAAGCCTTTCTGCTGTGGCTTATTACCTGCTTAGTAATGACTGAAATTGCAGAGTGGATTTGGCAGTCATAATCCAGTTTCTACTAAGCAAGAGTCCATATAATAAAAAATGTTGCTAATTGGGAAATCCTGCTGCCAGCTTTGCCCAGTGTAGAAGCTGATCCAAAATCCATTTATGCCAAAAGAAATAATCAGCACAGAGGTTGAACTGATGTCTTATCCCTCAAGCTGGTTCCTCTCTGGATGAACTGAGGTGTGACACTGTGTGAAGTTTTTAGATGTATAAATAGAGTATTTCAGTGCCCAGGGTTTCAATCTGGCATTTGTTACAAACACTTAAAAAAAAATTGTTGCACCTAGTCATGACAAGTTGGCTCATACAAACTTAGTGATAAATGTCAGAGTAAAACAATCAAATACTAAAACAAACTACAAGGAATGAATTTGCAGTATAACAGGAGTTATTGAACCAGCGCCACTCAAACACTACAGAAGGGACTGAGGATAAATCTTGATGTTCTGTGATTTAAAAAAACAAAAACAATTTTACACTGTCAGCTGACCAGCAAGAGGCACTGAAGCATTATACTTTTGACATCTCAGATTGCCAAAAATTGTGTGTCACCTTTGTGCCTGATATTTCACCAGCTCTGGAGTTCACTCCCCAAAATGGGGTTCCTGATATGACAATATATTATAAAGAAAAGCATAAGAATGAAAGGCAAGAAAACTCTGGACTTAAATCGAGGTTGATTAATTGCATAACCTTTAAAAGTCCCTTGACCTTTATGTTCCCCAACCAACTCATTTGAATAACTGAGTTAAAAACCAACCACGACCTTACACCAGATACTTTCTCTGAGTTCCTGCATAAGAATATTAAGACAAAATGTTATCAAGCAGATATCTAGTGAAACAAAGTCAGTTTCTGCTTCCAGCTGCTCTCTGCAGGTGTCTACCCTTCAGGTATCTTTAGACCAGTGAAAGACTGGCTGAGGAATGGAAATAAACCTTCATGTGAAGGGGTATGCTTCTTTGGCTAAATGAGATCGAAATGGACAGAACCAGTGGGAACTCGCATCTGCTTGGAGGCCTTTACAAAGGGGAGGAATAACTTTTCTATGCAGCTGTTCTTGTCAAGCATCAATTGAAAAAGTCAGATACTCACTGAAGGTGAAATAGTGCTTGGTGGAAGAATCATAGAGCTTTCCTCTGAGGCCAATTTAAAGAAACAAATGGTAACCAATAGGGTGAAAAATGATGTGGTGTTAATCCCCAAGGAACAGACTTCATAATCAGTTTCAGCAAGCCTTTCACCAGTTGGGTTTGCCACTTCCATATGTCAATGTATATCTTTCATTTCTAGCAATGGACTGATTTGACTGGAACAAAGACGACACCAAGCACTTTAACTGAAGTGCATGCGTGTTATTTATTATATAAAATATACACACATTCATAAATCTTCATGAATATATGAGGAAAACAAAATATAAAAAGTCTCCAATGATTCTTCTGAATGAAGAAGAAAAGACTCATTTGAAGAGAGAAGGTGGTGAGGTATGATCAGAAGGCAGAAAATGTATTGGTTGTTCCCCACAGCATTTCTGGGATTTAGTCATTTACCTTTTTCTCAGGACAATACTGTCTAACTCTGTCAGATTAAGTATGATTTTACTCCTAGGGCTGAAAGAAATTTTAATGATCAGACACTTTTGTATTTTCAATTTCTGGATGTTTTTCATTTGCAACCTCTTTCTTCGTCCAGCTGCCTCTTTGTAAATTTATGTTTGCTGACACCCAGGATATGTATTAATGTTGAGAACAACAATGCCATTTCCACTCCTTGGTGGCTGGAAGGGACCTCAGAGTTCATCTAGTTTAACCCCCTGTGTTGAGGCAGGAGCTCATAAACCAAGCTCACACTTGACAGATATTTGTCCTGTTTTTAAAAACCTTCAATGATGGGGGTTCCATAATTTCCCTTGGAATCCTATTCCAGAGCTTCACTACCCTTATAGTTAGAATCTTTTTTTCTAATATCTAATCTAAAGTACCCTTGCTGCAGATTAAACCTATTACTTCTTGTCCTACTTTCAGCAGACACAAAGAACAATTGATCATAGTCCTCTTTATAGCAATCCTCAACATACCTGAAGACTGTTATCAGGTCTCCCTGGAGTCTTCTCTTCTCAAGACTAAACATGCCCAGGTTTTTTTTTTAAACCTTTTCTTATAGGTCAGATTTTCTAAACCTTTTATCACCTTTGTTGCTTTCTTCTGAACTTTCTCCCACCTGTCCACATCTCCCCTAAGATGTGGTGTCCACAACTGGACACAGTACCCCAGCTGAGGCCTCACCAGTGCTGAGTCTAACAGGACAATTATCTTCCTTGTCTTACATACAGCTCTCCTGTCAATACACCTCAGAATGAAGTTAGCTTTTTTTTTTGTAACTGGATCACATTGTTGAAACATATTCATTTTGTGATTCACTATAACTTCCAGATACTTTTCAGCAGTACTATCAACTAGCTAGACATCTCCCATTTTGATTTTGTGCATTTGATTTTTTCTTTCCTAAGTGAAATACTTTGCACTTGTCTTTATTGAATTTCATCTTGCTGAATTCTGACCAAGTCTCCAATTTTTCCAAGTCTAATCTTCTCCTCTCTTTTAGAATTAATCATCTAATTCTAATCCTCCCCTCCAGAGTGCTTATAACCCCGCCTAGTTTGGTGTCATCTATACATTTTGTAAGTGTTTTCTTTGCTTCATTATCCAAGCCATTAGTTAAAATATTGAATAGTACCATATCTAGGACTGATCCCTTGCAGGACCCCACTGATAATTACTCTTTGAGCATCATCTTTCAATCAGTTGTGCACCCACCTTATTGTACTTTCATCTAGACCACATTTTCCACTGTCCTTCTCCAATCTTCTGGGACCTCACCTATCCTGTAAGAGTTCTCAAAGATAGTCAGTAATGGTACTGAGATTGCTTCAGCTAGTTTCTTTAGTATCCTAGGATGAATTTCATTAGGTCCTGCCACTTGAGTATATCTAATTTATCTAAATATTCTTTAACCTGTTCTTTCCTTATTTTGGCTTGTGTTTCTTGCCCCTTGCTATTAATATTAATTGTGTTGAATATCTGGTCACCATTAACTTTCTTACTGAAGACAAGCAAACTAGCATTAAACATCTGGATGTCATTAATTATTAGCTGTCCTTCCTCACTAACTAGAGGATCTACACTTTCCTTCAACTTTCTCTTGCTCCTAATGTATTTAAAGAATCACTTTTTTTTGCCTTGTATGTACCATGGGATGTACTGTAACTCATTTTGTGAGTCAACCTTTCTGATTTTATTCCTACAAGTGTGTACAATTCTTGTGAAGTCCTCCTTAGCAATTTGTCCATATATCCACTTTTTGTAGGTTACTTTAAGGACTATTGCTGGGGTCAGATGCCATGAGAGGCAGAGCAAGCAGCCAACGCAGTTGCTTTTGGAAGAGCTACATCATAGATGTGCTCTGTGTGACTGGGGAGAAGCTGAGCTAGCTAGAAGCAGACAGCAGGCTCTTTTCCTCTAACTCTGAAGCATTTTGCAGCAGGATTTCTTTATCTATCCATGTAACTGAGTGTTGGTTAATCAGTAAACTGACTGATTAACAGTGATTCCAGTAGAGAAGGATGGGTCTGCATGGATTTCAGCTGAAGATTCCTACAAACAAAGGAGAGGGAAGCTGCTTCTTTCAACTCAGAAGCCTGTAGATTTGGTGAACAGAGACTATAATTGAGACTCAAGTGAATTCCACATAAGCTTCGGGAACTCTTGAGTTTCTTCTCACACTGTTTCTGCGGAGACTGCTCTGTTTAAATTCAATTTGTTTTCTTGTTTATGTTTGTGAAAAGAAAGCTATGAAGATAATGTATGTGGATTTATAAAATAGCTATATTACACTACAAACATTACGTTGTTTTTATTTTATTTCTTTATCGTAAGATGTATAAAGCTAGTACTTAATAAGGTTCAATATTTTTGTTCTTGTTAGGACTGGAATGTGGAGAATGTAACCTCGAGTAACCTTTGCTGAAAGTCCTTATAAACTGAATCCTGGGTCTTCAGCTGCTTCTCCACAGGAGTTGGGGTTTATTTTTTTTAGGCAATGGAGAAGGAAAATAAAGTGAATTCTAGCCCACCTAAAGGTTACACACAGATAGTTAAAGGATACAGCAGACTCACTTTGGCCCATGATCCCCAAGAGGAACTTTGCTTGCATAATACTCAATACCTCAAGAGACTCTAACCCTTCCGCATACTGTGAGTTGTGCCATAAAGTTTCACTAGCCCTGTGTCCACAGCTGATTATTTAACAGACGGAAGTATGAAAGGGGTCAGACTGCAGCCACCGTAATCTTGGATAGTGAAAGTACAGTTCCCCACTTGCCAAATATGGGAAGGGTCAGACTGTCACTGTGTTTGGAACAGATAGTCATCATAATTTAAGTATTGGCAAACTTCCTGGTTTGCTTCTTTATTTAAATTAAGATACAAAACACGTGTCCGGTGCTAGCTAGTCAGCTTCATGTGTTTATTCCCCACTCCTTGATGACTTTATTTCTAGGTGGTTGTGTAAAAATGCCCATCTCACCTAAATCATGGATGATGAAACAAGTGAGAGAAATCAAGATTTTAATTGCAAACTGCTCCCTATAAAGTGTATGAAATTGAAGATGTCTATTAATACATAGAACATTGATTTTTTTAAAGAATCTACTATTTGAAGCTCTTTGAGATGAATATTTCATTAAGGCTTTGGTCTGTGATTCCTGATCCTTCTGCAAGGTGCCTTTGCACATTTTCATTTGTATTCTGGAGTTGGAACTGCATTTTTTAGCAAATTCCATTTCTTGTTTTACAATTTTGATTCAGTTCTAATTCTCTACACCATGCACTGCCTGGTAGTAGTTTGCTTGGTTTTTTTTACCTACTATAAATTTTTGGTAGAGGGACACATACTTTTGAAAGTCAAGGAAATGTAAACTGCTATTCTTTCCTTAGTCACCAGCTGTTGCAGTTCATGAGACTCTTTCATGTCTTTCTGTTGCCTTTTTAATAGTTTTTTTAAAATAATGTAATACATTGTCTTTCCTGACTAGCCGTTGTCATCAAGGGAAGATCTGTATCCCATTTGGAATGTTAATTAAGTGACTATCTATATGTCAGAGAGGCTGATGGAGCTATAGATTGCATAGGAAGAAATATGCTCTCAGGTGACTATGAACTCCTTTTATAATATCCCATTATTCCCATTAAATGCGCTGTATTCTCCAGTGAATAGGTGAACATGAGTCTAGTGAAAGGCAATCATACATGTTCACTTTTTGTTGGCCATAACTGAGTAAGACAATCTTGAATTTAATATAGAATGGTGACATGTCTTTTTTTGTACCACATGCTTGCACGTTCCTGTGTTCAGACTACCCATGTCTTTTGTTCTCGTGTAACTAGTAGTATAACTGTCCTCCATGTTGAATCAATGTTATTTAAAGGAGTGCCTTCTGACAGACTGAGAAGTGTAACTACCAATACACTAGTAAGAGATGTGCCTATCTATAAAGTGAACAAGAACTGCAGGAATTGATATAACATTTGAGGTTCACAGTGGGAATCAGTGGGACCTTGTGAAGGTCTAGCCTCTTCGGGTGCGTCTACACTTGTAAATTAAGTCGACTTAAGCTTGCTTAAGTCGACTTAATTTACTCCACATCTACACTACGTTTTCCTTAAGTCGACTTAAGCAAGCTGCTTAAGTCGACTTAAGGAAAATTAAGTCGATTTTACTAAACCTAGTTTAAAGTTGACTTTAGGCTTAAGTCGACTTTTTAAAGTTGACTTTAGGCTTAAGTCAACTTTTTAAAGTCGACTTAAGCCAGTGTAGACCTGGAGTAGCCCTAAGTCAACTCCAAGTCGATTTAGGGCTCTCCAGAACTCCCCCACTGCCCTCCCTGCTGGGGGAGGGCGGACAGGGGGAGCTTGGCATGCCCCCCCACAGGGCAGGGCAGGGCAGAGCCCTGCCCACCCTGCCCCTATGCCCTGCCAGGGTCCCTGTCCCCCTTTGCCCCATTGTACCCAGGTACAATGGGGCAAAGGCTGAGGCCCCTGGCACTTGGCAAGGGGTGCCCCCCTGCCACCGTGGACCTCTCCCAGGTCCACCTAGCCCCTAGAAGTCGACCTAGGCGTCCAGTGTGGATGATCTAGGTCAACTTTGTAGGGTCCTCCCAAAGTCAACTTAAAATTTAAGTGTAGACACGCTAAGTTGACTTAAATTCACAAGTGTAGACATAGCCTTCCTTACTTCCCCGAATCTCATGTAGCGTAGAACATCTGATTAGCTAAAGTCAACTGATGAATTAGTTGCATAAAGTTTGTTTATTACACTGTACCACTACCCACTACAAAATTAAAAATAAATGTAATAAGTTTTTATCCAATGTCTTTCATTTTATAATAATAAATACAAAACTTGTGAGTCATTTTTAGTTAAATTAAATTTAGTTAAATTCCCTGCACCAGAATTTACTGCATAATATTTCATAGCAGCATCTCTTAATGTTAACTGTGTGAACAAACCAGAAAGATGAAATATCGGAACTATATTGCTACATGGGGAATTAGGCTACATACATACCAGAAAGTTTTGCTGGCATACAGCCACTGCTATTATTAAATTGCTGTTACGTGGCTTCACTGCCTTCTTCTGTCAGTGGATTGCATTCACACTATCTGCGCTTTTGTTGACAAAGTGAGCAGTGCACTGTGGGTAGTTATCCCACTTTGGGAATGCACACAGGGTGCTTTGGGAAGAGTTTGCAATGCCTTATGGGACAGGCACTACATCAGGTGATCAGGGTTTCCTACTAGTTTGACAGCTGCTTTTAAACTGCCCTGTCAGCCAAACTGACACTGCTGAAAGACAGACACAAGGAGCCCACAGAAGCAAGGGGTGGGGTGGGGAATGTATGAGTGTGCGTCACACAGACGCAGATGTGGAGAAAGACAAACAGACAGCCTGTGTTGGGGACAGTGTGTCTGCACTTGTCCTGGAAGTTGAGACAGCAGGAGCTGGAAGTAACCAATCCCAAGGTGAAAGACAACAGAGTCCTGTGGCACTTTTAAAGACTAACAGATTTATTTATCGCATGAGCTTTCGTGGGAGAAAATCCCACTTCGTCAGACGCTTTGAAGATGGGAAACTTACAGAATTCGATGCTGCTAAACAGACAGCTAATAGGTGGCATCCCTGGTTCTCCTACCTCCCTCAGCATAGATGTGTCTTGCGCATCTGCAGGGTGGGGTGGGGGGGGGCAGGGAAAGGATCCCCACTCCCTTCCTGGCTCTGCACAGCACATGAGGAGTTACACCCCACCCCCTGCAGTTTAGGACAGGCAGGCAAGATGGTTTGCTGTGCTGTGAAGTGAGTTCTCCACCATGGCTGAGTTACTTGACAATTCCGTGTTTGTTCTGAAGACTTTCTGGGACTTTGGAAGGGGAGGGGAGGAGGCAGATGGCTGAGGCAGCCAAGATCAAAGAGCTGACCAGAGCGTCACTTATGATGGCATGCTGGGATGAAAGGGTGGCTATTTTTAGTGATATAACGTAAGGGCTGTGTCTACACATGGTATGACAATGTGTGGAAGTAAAGCTGCAGAGGAAGAATATTGAACAGTGCAACCGTACTTGCTTTACACCTCTCCATACAGATAGACCAGTGGTTCCCAGCCTTTCCCTTTATGCAGACTACTACATGGTCAACGAAAGCTTTTGCAGACCACCATGTTAGCAAGCCATTTTAAACATTTTTAACATCGATTATGGCTGACAGGAGTCAAACTTATATATCAAGAGGTATTAAAAATGCAGCTATTTCTAATAATTTATTATATTCACTCATAAACATAATGCACTCATCACAGTACATTTACCTGCAATAATTATCTCCCTCCTGACCTCCCACGGACCACCTGCAGTATCCTCATGGACCACCAGTGGTCCATGGACCACAGGTTGGAAACCACTGAGATAGACCCATATGGGGCAAAAAGAACTGTAACAAAAAACTTTAAAAGAGAAACCAGTTGTTTTATGAAAGACGGTACTTAATACATTAGTTCCTCCAAGCTCTCTACTGCTCTGCATAAACTCTAGTGAACAACTAAGCAAATCTACAAAGAAATGCATCATTGTTATTTGCTCTGGTAAAGTAAGGTACTTGAAATATATCCTACTGAAACTATTCCTAATGTGAACACAAAAATTGCCCTACTGCCCAATATCAGAGATCTGTTTAGTCCTAACATAATTCTCACCTGTTCAGTCCAACAGAAGTTGTCTATTAAAACAAAAGTAATGTCTAGGGCCTGCATACTATAATGTTCAGGAGATATGTAATTAAATAAACCCCACTCTGGAAACATTATCTCAAAATATTTTAATAAAATATTCAGAAGTAAACAACTATTTGCCTTTTACTTTAATGTAACCAGGATATTCACAAAGCATCGAAATCACTGACCTTCACATACTTTTTCCCTCAATTAACTTTACTAAACAAAATATGTAAGTGTGTGTGTCTGTGTGTTGTGTATGCATGTGTATGTGATAAAATGAGATGGAGGGGTTTAATGATGGGGGGCAGAAGTTTAAAAAGTTTTACTCAGAATTACAGAACTGTGACAATTCCATATAAGAATTTCATGCTGAATATTTGAAAGTGGCATCAGTGTTCATCTTTGAGAAATGGTTTTGTTTAATGCTTCGTATAAATGGTCAGTTAAATACACTGAATAGAAAATATATTTAAAAACAAAACAAAACAAAATGTGACCGCATCTTTAAGAATCAGTCTTGAAAAATAAAAGTATTTTTAATTAAGCGCTGCTTCTACTGACTGAATATTGCATAGTATACTGGGGAGAGGGTGTTATTAGTTAATTTTTGATGGCACTTAGAAGCCCAAGTTGAAATGAGACCTTCCCCCATATCTATACATTGTAAACAAACATAGTAAATAACAGTCCCCTGCCCTGAAGAGCTGAGTCTAAATAAGACAGAAAAAGTAAGTAGTATAATCCCTATTCTTCAGATCTAGAACCAAGAGATACAGACATTAAGGCCCAGATCCACAAAGATACATGGATTCGAAGGGAAGTTCGAAACCTACTATGAGCCTAAATGACTTGCCCAAGGTCAAACAGGAATGTGGTGCCAGAAAATGAACCATTAATAGAATATAGACCTGCTGCCTTCTAGATTCCAAGTCAACATCACCATCTTTCCTACCTTCGAACACATGCTTTTAGACATCTAAATTAATCTGTATTGAATTTTCTGTCACATAAAGTACGATTGACATAATCTGATTTTCAAATTACCAAACTGCCATTAATGCGCACACAAAAATCTATCTTGGGTCAGTAAACACAGTATATCTAACATGATTTTTGTTCCATGGGTCATGTGAAATGAGCTGATGGTCATAAACCAGTTTATAGAGACATCACTACTAGTGTACTTAGAAGTGGGCTCAGGAAAGAGGGCAAAAAGAAAGAAATAACCCATTACCCTTAGAAATAGCCGCATTACATAGGCTTGAAAAACCCTGTCAAGGCATTTTCTTGGAGGCTTGTACAATCACTCCCCATCTTGTACCTGTCCTCTGAGTAAATAGTTTATCTCCAGTGCTTTTAATTTAGTACCCTTCATGAGCATTACAATTCATATTTTAAAAATGTTTTCCTTTTTAACTTTGTATAACATATTTCCAAGACTACTGTTATGTATACTGGAAATAGCACTTGTTTTATGTTGAGGATTGAAGCATGCAAAGCAGAAAGCTGCTGCTGTTCAGTAAGATTGGTTGCAATGGTTAGATTTACATATGTACTAACGGGATTTGCAGTGAAATTAGGACTAAAGCAGAGCTCCCAGCATTAGTCTTGAAAGAATGGATATGGAACTGGCAACCAAGCAAAGATTAAAAAGGTTGGCAAAACTTTTGAGATTTAAACCATTCATAATACAAGAAACTCAATATTGATATTGGATATTCAAGTAGAAGCACTTTTTCTCTTACCTTTAAGATTCCTGTTTGCTTGGCCTCACACAGCCAGAACCAGAATCGAACTCGGCATATTCCAAGGCTGGCTGGGAAGAGTTTGGTAGTAATTAGCCTTGCTCTCTCTCCTTCCTTCTGGCCAGATGAGTTGACATACAAAAAATGTTGCCCATTACCTTAAAATGAATAAAAATGTTCTTTGAATATTACTTCATGCCTTAAGAGCATAAGATGTGATAAATAGATAAAACAACAACAGATCTCATCACACCCAAATACATGCCCAAAGACACACACAGGCCAAGAGTCTGAGAATATACATATGTCCTATTACCACATATATATTTTACAAGTTTATTCCTTAAAGTCTCCAAAAGTCACTTTTGCTGTTCAGCCAGGTCCTTGGTCTTAGCTGGGGTCTGAGCCAATGACTCTGCTGCAAATGAAAGAAATTAGTAGAGATGGACCTGAACACTTTGGTGATGTTCAAATCTGCATGTAAACTCTTCTCTCAAAGAACTACATGTTCTAACCAAGGGTTAAGATAGTGATTTCTCTCTATGAAAATCATTGCTCTTTTGAAAGTTACACTAGTACTAGAGTTAATGACAATAGCTCCAAGTTATGTTACCTGTACATTGTTCTTCATGCAAGTGGGGGAAAGTCACAGGATGACTGGCCCTTATACATAAACCAGGTCCAATGCCACTGTGGCAGAACAGGTGCTCCCGGTTTGCCCAAGAAAGAAAGTGGAGCAGCACATGGGGTTATTAAGAGCCAGGGTATAACTAGGGGAACATTGGCATCAGAGTTCACTGGGAGGAGCTGCCAGTATCCCATGCAAGTGGAGGATGTTGGAACGTGCTGGGGAAAAAAAGACCTCTAGTAAAAGTCCTGGGAGGTGGTGCTCAGTTAAAAGAGCCTAAAAGAATAGATCCTGAATGAGGAGGGACTTTTAGGGATAAAGAGGAAAGACCTTTGGGTGGGCTGAAGAACAGTGTTTGTGGGGTTTTTGCCTGTGCCTGGAAAATAAAACTGCCTGTAAAAGAAACTCTGGGCATGGCAATAGATCCTTCATGGGCTGGAGACCAGCAGCTCCTTACATGGACACAAGTTCCAAAGGGGTGGCTGTGTTAGCCTCGTTCAGCAAAACAAATGAGTCCTGTGGCACTTTTAAAGACTAACAAATTTATTTATCACATGAGCTTTCATGGGAGAAATCCCACTTCATCAGATGCTTGAAAATGGGGGGAAAAAAGTATAGGAAGGATGGATAAATGCAGGGAAGTAAGTGTAATCACAGGATCAGGTCAGATTACTTCAGCAAATCAAACAGGTTGTATTGCTTCAAACTGAGCAGAACAACAGATACGGAGGGTGAGAAAGGTGACAATCATTCTTTATCATGAGAAAGCTAAGAAATATCCCTATTCAAACCTGAATTATGGCTATCCTTAAACAGGTTTATTCTAGGTCAAGGCTTCAAAGAGAGACTTCAGAATTAGAATTCATATGCAAATTTGATACCATCAACTCGGGTTTGAAATAGACAGAATTTTTTGGTTTTTTGGTTTTGTTTTGTTTCAACAGAATCAGCTACATGCATTTTCAGCATCACAATACAAATGTGTCCTGGCCATTAATGGGCTCTCCTAAACCTTTTGGTAGATATTTGGCTAACAAGTTTTGTAACCAAACTGATAGGTTCCCTGTGAGTTTGGAGAACTTTGTAGGGCAATTACCTGTAGTTTAAATTTAGTCTAATTAGTATAGGCTTTTAGCTATACAACAAGATTTTCCTTCAAAAATCAGTGGTAGACAAGTTTCTCCAGTGATTGCTTGCATCATTTCTCCAATCAATAGTACACCACTATGCTGTAATCTCTATTTCTCAAAGCACCACTTTCTCTACTGGTGCCTCATGTTTGAACTGTTGCATACACTGGAGTGTGGTTGAATTTGGAGCCATCCAATTTCCAGTTTCATATGCTTTGGGATTTGGAATATCTCAAACTCCACTGTGCATCAGATAATACAATAAGGCAAGTGTGAGGTATCATGCCAAGGCAAGGCATAGTATGAAGTTCACATTCAAGGACGGTGGAGTTGGGTTCTGCAAAGAAAATGGTGATAACGGTGGATGGAGGAGGTGGCATGGAAGAAATACTGGAAGGAGTTAATAGTCTGGAGGAGGAGGAAAGACCCATGGAGAGGACATATACCTCTATCTTATCTCACACAATACACATACAGACATTTACCAGCTGTTATAACCCTTTACTACTATATAAAAACTATTGTTCTACCTGGTGATAAAGCTACACATTAAATGGCAAATTACCACTTCCCTGAGACAGACAATACTCCTCAAATGCTGCCCTTGATCAGTGGGTATAGTTTCCATGGACAGTATGTTTAGAGCAGTACAGGGCCTAAATATATTTCTTTCTTTTGCGACAGGAATTTCATAGGCTATTATACCTAGCACCAAACTTTCAATCCTTCCCACATATCCTAGCAACAACATGCCCAACTAGTTCCTTTGGAAATACCAAAAACTTCTGCAACTGCATGACGACTCTCTCTCAACTGCTCTCTGCTTATTATTATAGAGTCTGGAAGACCCAAATAAAGCTGGTGCTGCACTGTGCCAGGTGCTGTACAAACCCATACTAAGAGATGGACCCTGCCCCAAAGAGCTACTGATTAATGCTGTTCTTTTCCTGTCATAGGATAACAGGGGTGTGACCAGAAAACTGTGTTACAGTTTTAACAAATATACCAAGGTGACTTCATTACTGAGGTATCAGGTGAGATCACTCACTGGTTCTGAGGACATGGGCTGATGGAACAGGTATATAAAAGTCTATTTTGGTGGCATTTTGAAGCATCAGACTATTTCTGGCAATTGACCTGAAAATTCTGTTAGTAGGGTACTAAATAACTTTTGAGAAAGTGAGAATGAACACAAAGAAAGATATTTGCTTGCTACTTCATTACTTCAAGAATCAGGCTCACATGGACTGGGGGCATAACATGAAAGGCTATTTCTCAGTTGAAGAGAAGTGCATTTATTTTTACCTAAAATTGCACACACTTTTAGTTCACTCATTCATAACATGAAATTGTCTAGTGGGTTTCAAAATTGGATACAACATGCCGCTCTTATAAACCTGCAAATGATCACTTATTCGGAGTGAGACTTACTCAGTTTGCACCTCAATCCTATGTAATTTTTGGCTATCACTCATCCTGGAAAGGGAGGTTTTGCAAATTGCAAAGGCTATCAATGAAATGCTAACAGTCACTCCCTCTCTGTCTGTAATATTTTTTTCAGATGATTTTCTCAGGTTAGATTATCCATGTGGAGGACTTATGTGTCAGTACTTTCAAGAGATGTTAGATTTTAAACATTTTCAAATGAAAAACTTATTTCAAAGTTATTATATGACATGGTTATGCTGTATTCTAAATCAAATGGAATGTTACTCTACATGTGCATCATACCTAGGGAAACAGAGACCCAATACAGTTGGCTTCTTGTCACCATGACAATATAAATAATTAATAATTTTGCTCTGCTATTGGACTAAAGTGTTTCAGGTTGGAATATTTTGTAATTGATCACATATATTCTCTGAAGAGTTGCAAAGCAAAGCCTCGTGGATACTGTAGAAGATCTGGGGGTGTTAGCTTGTGAAAAGAGACAATCTAGATGTGTTCAGCAGGCTTACTTTTGTTTTAATTCTATTTTCCTTTTTTAATCTATCTTGTTTTTATTGGCTATGTCTACACTTACTAAAATTAGCTTAATTCGAACTAATTTTAGTTAGTTTGAATTAGCTTAATTCAAACTAGAAAAAATTAGTTCGAACTAAGCAAGTGCCATTCATGGCACTTGCTTATTTCGAATTAGCGATCTCCATTGATTTCAATGGGCAGGTTAGTTCGAACTAAGAAATTAGTTCGAATTAACATGGCCACATTGGTTAATCCAAACTAGTTAGTTTGAATTAACCCTTACTTCTAATACCCTATTTGAAATTATTAGTTCGAATTAAGGAAGCCCTTAATTTGAACTAATTAAAGCCTAGTGTAGCCATGGCTTTAGTTAGTTCAAATTAAGCTTCCTTAATTCGAACTAACTTGTCAGTGTGGACATAGCCATTGAGATTACTGTTGTCTGGGTAATCTAATGCAGGTGTCTGCTTGGGGATAAGGACTCCATAATCTTCAGAAAGAGGTGCTGGAGGATCAGTCTTCCTTAAGGGGCATCATCTAACAGTTTGTTGTGTTGCCAAAATGCGGTGGCAGACAGTATCAAAGTGAGAAGCTGAAAGACCAAGGAGAAAACAAGAACTGGCAGTTCTGATTCCAGGTACATAACTAAGACAATAGATATTACAATATTTTCATCATCTGCAAATACTAATTCTCCATTAATCATTTTCTCCTTAAAACTTAACATGACAGCCTGTTGTCTTCATAATACCTGGTAGTTGTATTGCATACTAGTATATTTTGTTCTGCGAGTAGTATCAAAGGCTACTTTGCTATCAGGAACTGGGATTTCTGTTGGGGCATGTTAATATGAAATGCATTTGTGTTGTATTTAAGCCCTTGACCATCCTCAACATGAGGGAGATAATTTACACAGATTTTAATTGTAGTTCTCAAAAATGTACCACCCCTCCGTCCTTCCCCCCACATTTGTGAATTACCCTGAATCTTTATTTGGAACCCATCCGTGTTAAGCCAATGTTCAGTAAAGGAGAGACATTGAAAATAATGACCAACCACAGAGTTCTATCCTTGATGTCACTGGAACTGCAGCTATTTACACCAACAGAGAATTTGGCTCCTGAAGTCAGATCCTCCGTGTTACAGTGGTTTTTTACTAATTTAATATTTGAACTGCGGTAACATCTAAGGCCATCAATCCTGGATCAGAACCCCAGCATGCAAGGTTCAGTACAGATACGAAGTAAAAAAAGCACAAAGAGCTCAACCTAGATTATGACAAAATACAGCTGTGGGTGAGATAGAAACAGGGAAAAGGGAAGGACAAGAAACAATAAAAGTAGGTAAGTACAATAAGCAGATGTCTCAGCTCACCACCACTTGGGCATTTTGTTCATTTATTAAATGGGTTTGTGGTTTAAAAAAACAATCCCTTCTGAGTTTTGAAAGCCAAATTTCAGATTTGTTTTTGTTTGCAACAATCTGAATTACATGCTGTGGAAGATCAATATAGAAGTGTGTTTACAGCTTCATTACACAGAATATACAAAATACGCTGTTGAGCTCCGTGGAGTTACTTTGAATTCACTTCAATGTAATTGAAAGCAGAACCTGGCTCATAATATAAAGTGCAACAGAATGACAATAAAACGGCGACACTCAATCAGAAATGGATAAGGAAACGCTCACAGAAAATTCCAACGAAAAAGGAACCATGACTGTTACTGATTGAATTTTCTTTTTTTAAAAATCTGCTTCTTCATCTTTGTAGGACTAAACGAGTAGGTTTACAAATACAGCTTTAATTAATATGGGAAATGGACAGTAGATTTATTTAATCTGCTGTGTTCTTAATAATAGTTTGTTTCTCCATAGGGGTAATGATTAATAAGAATCCTTACATTTGATTTAGCAGCTCATTGTCTAGAAATGAGTAAACAAATGCAGCATCCACAGTAGAGTATCAATAATGATATAAATCAAGACGACTTTGGAAAGAGCAATCTATAAAATTACATTGTCGCTAACTCAACCAATGATTAAAATACCTGATAACAGGGCTCCCTGTTCAGTTGTTAATTTTAATTGCACTCAGACAGCACTGGTGGTTACTATGACTGTATAAATGACAAGATTCATTTGGTCTACTTTAGCATAGACATTTATGATATCTGTACTCTGTTGTACCTTATCATTCCAAGAATGGACCATTTTTATGAGCATTTATCAATTAGCTCCATGAAACTGTGGAATTTGTTTACCATCACTTCCTTCTTGAACAATATACTGAATTTATCTCAAGTCTGCTAAGCAGCCCTGCGATCTATTTTGAAACTAAAATCTGCAGGACATTTTATTTCCTTAAGTTCCAAAAGGGTAGGCATGTTAGTCTAGTTCAGCAAAACAAATAAGGAGTCTTGTGGCACTTTTAAAGACCAACAAATTTATTTATCACATGAGCTTTTGTGGGAGAAATCCCACTTCATCAGACGCTTGAAGATTGTAGGTTTTCCATTTTCAAGCATCTGATGTAGTGGGATTTCTTCCACAAAAGCTCATGCAATAAATTCGTTCATTGGTCTTTTCAAGTGCCACAAAACTCCTTGTTTGTTTTATTTCCTTAGCAGATGATTTGATGATTTTTACAGTTAAGAATGAGAATTTTCTGTCATTTTCCCAGAGTGATGTGTGGAATTTAGTATTACCTGGTGTATGGTCCTCCTCAGGACCACTTTGTCCTCTGACAATTCTGTTGCCAATACACCAGTCAAAATCATCACCAGAATCTTGGTCTAATCCACATGTAATAATCCAATCTTGGACTTGAGTTTCAAAGTTACAGCTTCCAGGGATACTGGTATATTGACCTAAAACACAATAAAAAGTAAATTTATTCTTTTGAATATCAATACATGGTATATCAGTTGGCATATTTAAAATATGTCTATAAGCATACTGCACATAGGACTAGCAAGGATTCTTCTGTTCAACTAATGCCAAATTTACAGATGTTAAATGGAGAACATTACTCACTGTATGCTTCCACATTTTGGTATACATATATGGTATATCCTGATATAATGCATGCTTATGAGACAAAGTAGTCCCTATATTAGAGGTTGATATTATTGATTCTGATTATGCCCACCACCCTTTTGATGTATTTAACATCATTGGTGTATGGTCAGTGTTGAGAACATTAAGATGACATGACTTTGGGCATGTCTATATTGCTGGATATAAAGCAATCAAGTCAGATGGATTGATTGAGTGGTTAATGGAGATCCTCTTGGTCAAACCCAGATGGGCTCTCCGGCCGATGCTGGTAATTCACCTCCCCAAAACGAGTAACGTGCAACGTTAACATAAGTATGTTGATAGGAGATACGCAGCTACATTATGTAGCTTGCATACCACCGATCAACCGCTGACGGCAGTATAGACTAGACCTAGGTAAGGGGGTCATTTGAGCTAAATGAAGTGGGGGAGATAACAGCAAGCCAGATACTAAAACTGGACTCTACTCCTATACTTAAAATTTCCTACACACACATACACATTGCCAGGATACTATAGCAGAATTCCTGTATTGGTAAAATGCTCCTGGTGTGGAGGCAGCCTGAGTCAGTGATCCTTGGAGAGGAGGAGGCAGTGATACATTAGCTGAGAAGAACTCTATATGTAGTTTGTGATCACTTCACGAAACAGAATCTGTTTGCAGCCTGCAAATGAAGAAGTTACACCAAGAAAATACCTTCATTCAGCATCACAGATTTTTCCTCCAATGGGACATTAACTTGCACTGATTCAGAGCAAGATTAAATGATTTGCCTAAAGTCACACAGGAAACTGAGGGTAGAGTTAGGACTTGAAGCTAGATATCCTATGACCTAGTCATGTGCCTCAACTAAAAGGCCAATCCTCCTCTCGATTTGGTGTGTGCTGCAGTTCATACCCCCATATCCCAGTGCAATGCAGTGCAGAAAAGCCCTCAGATGCCACTAAAACTGCAGATCCCCTCTTACGCTCTCAGATTATAAACTAATCAGCTCTCCAATTACAAACTGCACATCTTATCTCCTCAAAAAGAAGAATGGCCACTTCTGACATGTTTAAAATTCAATTATTTAATCGGATGTCTGGAAAACATCTTGTTTGCAAAAATAAACTTGCTATGTTCAAATAAGAAAGTAAAGCAATTTTCTTTATTATGAGGCAGACATGCTGCTTCATAGGATTGAATTGTAAAGATCTGGTCTGGTCATCAAATACCTTAAATGAAGATCGTTTTGAGCCAGTGAATAACATATAGCATGTGAACTCTCAGAGGGAGATCCTACAATTGGTGGCTCTTGGACATCATTAAAGAAAAATAGGAACACAAACAAATGGAACATAACACAGTGGTCAATATTGTATATTGTAAAGCACTACAAGGCCAATGGTTGTATTCCTTATGTCCTTAATGGCTCATCAGGTTACTCCCTGGGCCCATTGTACCTGGCAGCTTCCTTAACATTAAGGACACAATGGTTGGAGACAGCCTGTCTCGGGTGTTTACACAGAATCACACAAGTTAAAGTATAGATATAACACCAAATTCCTAACTTCTAATACAAATACAATTCCTAGACATGAACTATATAATCATTCCCAGCAAATTACTACCTTTCTATTGATACCAAACATGACATAGTTCCTATGGATTATAGCATTTACGAGATATGAATAGGAAATAATATCATAAATGCTTCCCTAAATCTGGACAGCATCACACCACGCCCACATGCCCTGCCAGGGTCCCTGTCCCCCTTTGCCCCATTGCACACAAGGGGTGCCCCCTGCCACTGTGGATCTGCCCAAGGTCCCCCTAGCCCCTAGAAGTTGACCTAGGCGTCCAGTGTGGACGCTCTAGGTCAACATTGTAAGTTCCCCTTTAAGTCGACTTTAATTTTAAGTGTAGATGCACTAAGTCAACTTAACTAAGTCGACTTAAAGTCGACTTAAAATTACAAGTGTAGACATAGCCTCTGAATCCTATCCCTACTCTCCAAAGTATCTACCACTCCCTCCCATCCAGGTTAGTGTTATCTGTTAACTAGCTGAGGGTGCAATCTATCCCATCATCCAAATCATTAATGAAGAGGCTGAAGAAAAGTGACCTTAGGACTGACCCCTGGAGCATTCCACATGATACTGGATGCTAGTTAGACATCAAGCTATTGATCACTGCCTGTTGAGCCTGATGATGTAGCTGGCTTTGTATCCACCTTATAATCCATTCAACCAACCCATACTTTTTTAACTAGCTCATAAAAACAATGTTGGAGATCATACTAAAAGTTTTGCTAAAATGAAGCTAGATCACATCCATTGCTTTCCAGAAATCTACAGAATCAGTCATCTTATTTTAGAAGGTAATTGGGTTGGTCAGGAATGACTTTGCTCTTGGTGAATCCATGCTAACTGTTCCTGATCACCTAACCCTCCTCCAAGTGCTTCAAAATGGATTCCTTGAGGAGCTGCTACATGATTTTTCTGGGGACTGAGGTGCAATTGACTAGTTTGTAGTTTCCCGGGTCCTCTTTTTTCCCATTTTTTAAGACTAGCACTATATTTGCCTTTTTCCAATTGTCCAGGACCTCCTGTGATCTTCACAAGTTAGCAAAGATAATGGCCAATGGATCTGCAATCACATCAGTCAACTCTCTCAGCACCCTGAGATGCATTGCAATTAGTCCCGTGGAACTGTGCACCTCCAGCTTTTCTAAATAGTTCTGAGCCTGTTCTTTCACCACTGAGGGCTTCTCACCTCCTCCCCATACTGTACTGCTAGTGCAGTGGTCTAGGAGCTGTCCTTATTTGTGGAGACAGAGGCAAAAAAAAAAAATTGACTACATCAGCTTTTTCCATATCATCTGTCACTCAATTGACTCCCCTATTCAATAAGGGGCCACATTTTCCCTGATCTCCTTCTAGTTGCTAACATATCTATTGAAACCCTCCTTGTTATCCTTCATGTCCCTTGCTAGTTACTATTGCAGTTGTACTTTGGCCTTCCTGATTTCATTCCTATATTGCTCAAGCAATATTTATATACTTCTCTCTAGTCATCTGTCCAGCTTCCACTTCTTGTAAGCTTTCTTTGTGTGTTGAAGATCACTGAAGATTTTTCTAAGCCAAGCTGGTTCCTTGCCATGTGTTCTATCATTTCTGAACATTGGGGTGGTTTGTTCCTGTTCTCTTTTTAAGGCCTGGCAGCAGTGGCAGCAGTCTTAACTGGCCTCTCCACTAAACCAGGCAGGGGCTGTGGTGCTGGCTGCTGCCCAGCTGGGGTGGACTGGCCAGCCTGGGGCTGGAGCGGGTCAGTGCTGTGGCATGGTGCCGACCAGTGGTGCTCCAGGGCGTAGGGGTGGGGCAGGCCAGCAGTGTGGAGCTCTGGGGCAGCCCCAGCTGGTGGTGCTCCAGGGCCTGGGGCAGACCGGCCAATCTGGGGTTAGGCAGACTGGCTCTGTGGCATTGCACAGGCCAGGGGCTGGGTGCACTCAGACCTGGGGCAGACCGGCCAGTTTATGGATGGAGCGGGCCATTGGTGCTCCAGAAGTTGGAGTGGATTGGCCAGCCCAGGGCTGGTGTGGGTCAGTGCTGCACCACTGGAGCAGGCCAGGCTGACACTCTGGTAGTGGGGTGGGCTGGCGCTGTGTTGTGGTGCAGGCTGGCAGCACTATGAGGTTTGGGGATAGACCAGCTGGTTTGATGAGATCTTCTTCTGATCCCTTCTATTAGATGACTCTTTCAAACCATTCTCCACAATAGTAGCAGAAAATAGAAAGCCTCTGTCTGCACTGGGGATATATGGCTTCTTCCCTTTCTTCTTCTGGAGGTCACATGCTGCCAATTTTCTTCCTCAGTCTTCAGTCCATTTTGCACTGTCTTCTCTGATCATCCAGCATGCTGTGCATGTAGTATCCAATCCTGACTTCTATCCAGAAAGTCTTCATTATCTCTGATATTTGGGTCTCTAATTCTTTAAACTTCTCTTTCAGTATGGAGACTAGCTTGTACTTTGAAAAGTTGAAGTCACTTCTATCCTCTGGGAGAAAGACAGATGTGCACATGACATGTGTAGGTCAGAACAGTTGATTGCCAAGTATCCATATGATCTTCCTTTTAAGAGCCTCTTTAGATTCTGTATTTACTGCTTACAGAAGCCTGAAAGGTGAAAAGTTTGTGGGAACTCCCCAAGGCAAACTCCCAAGCAAACTCCATATGTTTGCTTCTCCTCTGTTCACAGGAATTTAGCTCTAGTATCTTACCAGTGCTTCAGAAAGCATTTAATAATAAATATTTATGAACAGCATTGCAGGGTCAATGAAGTCACCTGCATGTCTGTACCTGCTGGATATTTCTTCTTTTTGATGTAAACAGAATCTGTTTAGGAGTTATGAGAAAAGGACTGGTCCATTTGTCTGCAAAATTGCTTTTATTTCAATAATTCAAGCACTGGACTAAATGGTTCATCAATATTGAGGCCTGCTATTAATCAGATCTGGGTGTATAATTGACTACAGTACATGAAAACTAAAATAGCTTTCATATGTGGTTTTCACATCAGTACTTCCAATGGGCTTTGAAAGAGAATGAAAATTGTGCAAGATTACCTGATTGGAAGGAATGAAGCATACAAAAAGCAACTGCTGCAATTTTACTTTTACAAACAGGATCCAACACAATACTCTATTGCACCACTTTTGCTACTGATTACTTCTGGGCCAAATTCTGTTGTAAATCCAGAGAAAAGCTTCAGTGGAATTACTGCAGATTTCCACAAAGCAAAACTGGGCCCTTGATTTCAATAGTTACACTGGTGTAAAACTGATGTAGCAGACTGAGGAATCAAGTCCAACCTTGAGCTGAGAGAAAAAAGAAAAATTGCAGCCCCCAAAGGTCCAAATACCCTCCCCCAGCCCCTGTCCAGTGTTTATTCTACACCACAGAAGATATACAAGGATCAGTGGTGTCCATCCTACCCCAGTCTCAAACCCAGACACCCCATCCTGTGGCACTATGGTTTGTTAGGCAGGGAGACCTAAAATGTACTTAAGCACTCTGGATGCTAAATTGCTATATTGACCTGATGCTGTACAGACAGGACAGCTGTTCCCCATGCTCTCCCCATCCATGGTAAATCCATGACGCAAAGGACAGTGTTTTGCCTTATGTGTTACAGTGCACTGAAGTTAATATTTTTCCAAAAACAGCTTTTATCTATAGCAACAAACTTTTGGTTTGTAGCTCAGACTGTATATGGCATTAAATGCTACCATTCATCATCTGATTAAGAAAAGGAAGTTGATAGTATTACAGGTTTTCTCTAGAGAACAGTTACAGAAACCAGTGGCAACTACTGTATGCAATAACAGCATTTACAACATAAATCAACACCTTCATTAGATTTCTGAGTATCACTGGCTATGTCTACACTTGTTAAGCTACAGAGACAAGGACTCCATGATTATAGCACCTTAACATCAAGTATTAAAAGGCAGTTTGTTTAATTGCAAGCCCTGTTAATTTAGGCTCTAAAAGTCAAGATGGGTGATTTCCTTATTACACATCATCAGCAATAAGGAAGTTCTGCAGTCCAAATTATACTGCAATCTTCAGTCCCCACTGGCGTTGCATATGTGCAAACAGACTGGAATTTACCAAACAATTCTGTTGATGATGCAGGAGGAGGAAAGTAATCCAGTGTGCTCATTCTGCCTTTTTATTAGTTTTGGAATAGCAAAGAGCCATAAAAATGTACTTGTGTCATTAAAATGAACGCATATATGGAGTTGATCTGAAAGGTAATTTCTAACTGGTCAATGTTTGGAGCAGAACTTTACTCTAAAGGCTTCTCTATTTCTACCAATTTGCTTCTCAAGCTTTTCCCTTTAATGTTGACAGATCAAATCTTCTTTTAAAGAAACCCTGAACTTGGTCTCCTATTTGTTTTTTGGGTATGTGGCATATTTGTTACTAAATCACGTTTAAATATTTTTGTTGAATACATGTCTCTGAAGATCAGAAAGTGTAAAACTTTGTATGCTGGGGGAGTGAAAGAAGGGGCAGTATGTGTGTAATTAACTTTTCTGGAGCAAACCCATCTAAGATATGTTACAGTATGTATGGTTAAAATTCTAATTGGAGCTTATATTAATACACAAAGTTGTACTTACTGCAATCGGCTTCATCTGATAGGTCCTCACAGTCCGGTTTGTAGTCACAAACAAGGTGAGACTCAATGCAATTCTTGTTCCAACACACAAAATCAGAGACTGCTGGGCATTCCCTAGGACTCTCTCCATCTGAAACAAACAAGAGTCAAATCAATACTTTAATTAAATGAAAGTATGACCCTTTTGATTTGTTTACCCATTATACACTATCACTTTAGTGATTTACTGCTTCCAACAGATGTTATTCAATCCCACTCTCCTTTAGTCATGTCTTGTGCCTGCCTAGACTACATATTACCCATACTTAAAGCTCTGAGGATGGAAAGTTTGGGTTGGATAGGAATTCATTTCAGCATCAGCACAGCTCTTTCCCTACCTTACTCATTGTGGGTGCGTCTGCACTTGTAAATTAAGTCGACTTAAGCTTGCTTAAGTCAACTTAATTTACTCTGTGTCTACATTACAGTTTCCTTAAGTCGACTTAAGCAAGCTGCTTAAGTTGACTTAAGGAAAATAAAGTCGACAATGAAAATTAAGTCGACTTTATAAAACCTCATTTTAATTCGACTTAAGGCTTAAGTCGACTTTTTCAAATCGACTTAAGCCAGTGTAGACCTGGAGTAGTCTTAAGTTGACTTAGGGCTACTCCAGGACTCCACCACTGCCCTTCCTGCCGGGGGGGGGGGCACAGGAGGAGCCTGGAATGCCCCCCCAAAGGGCAGGGCAGAGCCCTGCCCACCATGCCCACCCATGTACAATGGGGCAAAGGCTGAGCCCCCTGGCATTGGGCGGGGTGCCCCCCGCCACTGTGGACCTGCCCAAGGTCCTCCTAGCCCCTAGAAGTTGCCCTAGGTGCCCAGTGTGGACGCTGTAGGTTGACTTTGTAAGTTCCCCCCAAAGTCGACTTTAAATTTAGGTGTAGACATGCTAAGTTGACTTAACTAAGTCGACTTAAAGTCGACTTAGTTAAATCGACTTAGCTAAAGTCGACCTAAATTTACAAGTGTAGACATAGCCTGTGTGATACCTGTACATAAAATACAATTAGCTAGAAACTGGTATAAAGAGGGCAGGGCAAAGGGTAAAACAGTCTCGATATATGATATAGCTTGAAAATAAGATTTCCTGAAATTATCACTTCACTACTTCATACAGAGCATAGCTTTCTGAAGTGTTACAGGTCATTTAATTACATGAGATTTTTTGGAGTGTGACAGAGAACCCTATTACAGTGAACATACGGTTACATACTGATTAGTCCTAAACGATTTAAAATGAAGGTTCATTTTACCAGAACAACTTTTCAATCACACTTGAATCCAGGTAAAATAGTGGAAAACTATGAATTGGAATGAATCAATAAGATGGGACTATTCAGGCAAGACGAGGATCAAGGCCAGACAGCTCTTGGACTCAGTCCCCAAAGATGTGTCAAGTTTAAGATACTGATACAAATATTCATCAAGTGACTCAGTGAACTGGCTACAAAACTCCAATTAGCATTAATAGGAACCGTGCTGATAACCTAAAACACAACATTTCAAATGCACTCCTATGAGTGTGAGATTATTTCTTCTCCTAGTGCCTCAAGCTGCTCAGTGATACATGTAGGAGAATGTGCTTTGACTCAATTTTTTGTAATTTGTTCTGTGCTTCCTTCAAACATGACTGAAGTGGGACTCCATCAGACAGTATTCTGGGCGGAACAATTTTAAGTGTGGAAAGAGCTACGGTCAACATTAAGAGTGTTCTTTCTGTAAAGTTCTCCATCTTCAAGTGTCTGATGAAGTGGGATTTTGTCCCATGAAAGCTCATGCAATAAATACATTTGTTAGTCTTTAAAAGTGCCACAAAACTCCTTGTTTGCTTTGTTGACTCTGTGTTTCTCTCAAAACTTGGGTTGCACAATGTGAGATACCTAAAGCCTAATATTTAGAAGTGTGGCAGACCCAGAAGCTTTCACTGATATGAAAATGAGAAAGCGAAACTAAATCTTAGTCCCACGGGACATATAAACATGATGACACTCAAAAAATACATCAGATGTTCAATGACTGATCTAGTTAAATATAATACTTTGCTCTCATTTCTGGGAATAGATGCAATTTAACATAAGAACCTGTTAGAATCTGCTATCAACATAGAAAACATGAGGATTTTCAAAATGTTTGTCTGCCAATCCCTACCTGTATGCCATTGGAAAAATCAGCTGCCACACTCAGGCATTCTACTGTGATTTAGCCCAGTGACAAGTTCCAAAGGGATAGCCGTGTTAGTCTGGGTCAACAAAACAAAGAAAGAGTCTTTTGGCACTTATAAAGACTAATAAATAAGTGCCACCAGACTTCTTTGTTTAGCCCATTGAGTTATAACACTATGATGTACAATAAGGGCATTCAAATCTCTCTCTTTGGAACTGCTTTACCACTCTACTTCTCCAGATGAACTACTTAATTATGATGTGGTGAAAAGATAAAATAATACATTTCATATACAATAACTATTCTCCCCACCCACCCCCACCCCCAATCTCTAGAGTTGTTGCATTTGCCCACGGGGGAGAGGGGTATGTATGCAAATAAATGGCTTTTGTGTTTCATCACATTCCTCAGCTGCACTTTGGCATTTAATTAAGTGCACAGGTACTTTGTTACCTTATATTCTCATTCATGATTAACACTATCCCTTAAATACACATGAATGTTATATAGAGAATCCAACTCCGGAATAAAGCCTGTGAAAATTTCAACACACATTCCTCATCTCCACATACAGAAGTCATTCCAAACCAAGAAATTAAAGCAAATACCAGCATACAAAGCAAGAGCTTGTTAGGGATCTCTTGTTTTCACACACAGGACAGCACTTACTTATTCAAAGGGCAAACTATAGGGAGCCAATGACCCATGGAGGGGCAACACGTTTTGAAAGGGCAGCATGTGGTGGGTTGCCAATCTCAAAGATAGATTCTATCATGGTATAACCCTTAGAGCAAGAATGCTGTCATTTCACAGAATGGCATTCAAATGGAGGCTTGGGAGAATGGCTGTGGTTTCCAAATGGCTAGAGAAGGAGGAAACTGTATGACAAATTCCAAAGGGGCAGCCGTGTTAGTCTAGGTCAGCCAAACAAATAAGGGTCCTGTAGCACTTTTAAAGACTAACAAATTTATTTATCGCATGAGCTTTTCGTGGGAGAAAATCCCAAGCAGTCTCTCTGGAACCAGCATAGAGCCTTAAAGGGATAACTTACCATTCACTAATGTTTAAAAATAGTGGAAGCCTCCAAAAAACTGTGAATTGTATATGCTAAGTTCCGCAACAAGTTAGATGCTTTTTAAATTAATATATTTACATTAAATTAATAGGCATTTTCCTATATCTTAATGTATTCTTTCTATGGTATTATATTTTTATTTGCATTTTATTAACAGTGTAATTTTCAACTGATTCTTTTGGAATTTACTATAACATTACAATGGAGCTGTGTGACCTAGTGAAAGGTAAAGAATTTGGCTGGTTCTGAGTAAAGGATAATCATGTTTATAAAAATGCCATAGAAAGTATGAAGCAAAAAACACTTTATAACCAAGTGTAGGTTTGCCACACAATTAAGGCTTCTTGACATGACAGTGGAATATTACTTTGGGGAGATCTATCAGATACAACCCCCCAATACCCATGTAAGAAGGAAACGTTGAATTACATGCTGCCGTTCACTGCATGGTATGGAAGATAATTAATTGTAGCAAGGAGAGATGAGAGATGGTCATGTGACTGAGATCCTAGACAAAATATGAGTCCCAGCTTTCCCATAGACTTGTGGGTGACCTCAGTTAAATTACTTAATTTCTGTGCTTCAACTTCCTATCAGTAAAATAGGGATAAACATTTCCCTTCTTCATTCTTATGCCTGTGATATCTATTTTGGTTGTGCACTGATCTCCTCGGGACTTGGGCTGCCTGATGCTATGCATCTGTTTAGCATCGAGCTCCAGTCTTGGTTGGGCGACTGAATTACAAATATAAATGGTCGACACATACAGTGAGGGGAAGAACAGCAACTGTCCTTCGTTTTCTGTCCTGATCCCCAAACTTCAATGAAGCCTCTCCATAGAGCCATAACTCTGGGGGAGGGAATGTGAAGCCAGAAGGGGAGGATGAGAAATAAGTCTGTGCGGCATGCTGCCATCAGATACAGGCATATGTCCCACCAAAAATCCATCTGGGAATCACTGTAGTTTTGATCATCAGTAACTTCTGCCTAGGAACAAACTCTCCTTTTTCCACACCTACCCTCATGGGGAATTCTGCAGCAGTGGCCTGCAAGGACTATATAATAGCATAGTTCTGGAGAACAATATTTCTGTTTTTTATTTGAGAAAAAATGATGTAGTCACATCATATAACAGCACTCTTTCCACTAATATTTAAGTAGGATATCAAACAGCAGCTACTTATGTTAGGTATTTTTAATCAGCAAATCCAGAAAACGTGCACCTAAGAGTTTTAAAAGAGCTAGCCAAGGAGCTTCCTGGGCCATTTATGATGATTTTCAATAAGTTTTGAAACACTAAGGAAGTTCCAGAGGACTGGAGGAAAGTTAATGTTGTGCCAATATTTAAAAAGGGTAAATGGGATGACCCAGCAAATTACAGCCTGTCAGATATCAATTGTGAGCAAGATAATGCACATTTGATACAAGACCCAATAAAGGAAGAATTAAAGGAAGGTAATGTCACGAATGCCAATCAACATTGTTTTATGGAAAACAGATCCAGTCAAACTAATTCGGTATGTCTTTTTCACTGAGATAAAAAGAGTAGCTGTTAAAAGGTAATATCATTTATATAATTTACTTTGATTTCTGTAAAAACAAAATTGACTTAGAACCACACAACATTTTGATTAAAAAACTAGAATGATATAAAATTAACATTGGCACATGTTAAATAAATTAAAACTGGCTAACTGAGAGATGTCAAAATGGAATTGTAAATGGGAAAACCTCATTGTTCTGGTTAGCTACCAGTGGGATGCTGGTATTTATATTTGGCACCACACTACTTAACACTCTCAAGTACCTGAACTGAAAAAAAACCACTAATAAAGTATGAGGATGATGCAAAATATATTCTCTAGGAATTAGTTTGGGGAAGTTCCATTGGCTAGTTTATACAAGAGGTCAGACAAGATTATCACAATTGTCCTGTCTAGCCATGGAACCTATGAAGTCATGGGAAAGAGTGTCTAGGAAACTGTTCAGAGGCCTCTGGTTTCTATATGGATTCTTCATTTGGCCCCTACACATTTCCCGAGATTTGCATTGAGATCAGTCCTATCAGTGATTTATAGCTCCAAGGCAATTCTAGTCAGAGAAGGTTGTGTGTGTGTTGAAGGAGACACATAGCTTTACTTGTAAAACCTCCTGTTCTCCTATAAACACTGGAGGAGTAGGATCTCATGAATTCTCCCTCCTTACAAAATAATTGCTAAAGCAGAAGAAAACTGGAGTCAGCTGTAGTTCATCCTGCCCATTTCTCCGGTCTTCCTTTGGAATGACAACTCATCCCTAACCCCAAGTTACTGAGATTTGGGAAAATAACACAAGATGGAATTCAGAGGAGGCACCAACTGCAGAGTACGCGTTAGGCAAAATCTAAGCAAATGAAATGGTAGTGCTTGAAAACAAGAAGGAACATACAAAAAGATTGTTTTCCAATTAAATGCATCTTGGTTGAAGCAGTAGAGTCGCATAATGGTCTAAGTAGCTTTTAAGAGAGCAATTATTTGGTTTGCAAGTCACCAAACTCTATAAAAGTAGCAGGTTAATGATGGCAGCATAATAATTTGTATTTTAATGCAGGCTTTTCTCTCAAAGTAATTAAGCTTTACAAACTGATCTGCAGAGTACCAGTATATATTTCATATGCATGCATTCATGCACATATATATATTTATAGACCTATATATACACACATATTACACACAAACATCTATGTTTAAAGAACATTATACAGGTTGCAAAAGTCAAACACTCATAAGTTAGGAAATGCCAGAATTGAGGATGGCTCTGCAACTCTCCCCCCACCCCCCACCGCATATGCATTATGATACAGTCTTTAATTACATGACCACATACTATTTTTTCCACCAGACCCCTGCTTCATTCAGTGTTCAAAAAGTGGATGCAGCTATTCAGCATTTTGATCTCTTCTCACTCGTCAATATGTGGCTCTAAGCCTTATTTATTGTGCATGTTTCAAATCCTGCTTGAGAGACAGAATAGTTAATATCTTCATGGACTTCTCAGTTCAACTCATCACTACAGTACCTGAGTACTTCATAAACAATAAGTAATTGATCTTCACAAGAGTCGTGTGAGCTGAGGGGCATGTATTATCCCCATTTTATAGATGGGGAGCTGAGGCACAAAGGGTACGTCTACACTAGAAAAAGTTAGGTCGACTTTGTTAAGTTGACTTAATAAGGTCGACTTTAAGTCGACTTAAAGTGGACTAAGTTGACTTAAAGGTAAATCGACTTGGTCCACTTTGTTTGACCTGCTGTTGTTAGAATATTTAGCATTTTATTTCACTTCAAGTATTCAAAGCACAACTTCCATTGACTTCAATTGCAGCTGAGAGAGCTCAGCTTTCCTGAAAATCAGGATCCATGGTCTCAAGCTGGGCATCCAAAAAATGAAGAGCACAGTAGTAGTGATCACCTATGAAGAGTTTGGTTAAGTGACTTGCCCAGTATCACATAGGAACTCTGTGGCAGAAGCAGGGATAGACTCTTTTTCTCCAGGGCAGCAGTCATCTGCTTTAATGATGCCATCTAGTCTCTTCTTGCAAGCCTTTGTTTCATTCACTAAACACCTTCCAAATTCTGCAACAAATGAGGAAGATGTTCCACAGACAACAGCTTTCTTCCCTACATAAACCTATTTCATCTCCAGAAAGGCCCAAATCCGCTGAATAAGGGATGGGACCCTGGGAAAAAATAATATGTGATGATATAATTAAAGACTGCACCATAATGAATTCACACATGGAGGACAAATTAAGGTTGCACAGGCAAACTTTAATCTGGCCTGTCCTAATTGTTGCTGCTGCTTGCCTTTGTAACTTTAGTAATGTTTTTTAACAGTTATTTTATGCATAACTTCCTAGATTTTTTTAAAAAAACAAACAAAAAACCCCAGAAATTCAATCACATGGCATAGTACTGACATATACATGATTCATCAGCAAGGTTGGAAACCTTAAATCCTGCACAGACCTCTACCACATGTGGACTAACAGAGTAGCTGTAGATTGCCATCCTCTATATGGACCAACACTAGGATGGGATACATTTTGCCAGTGCGTTTCACAAATATTTGCTGACTGAAGAGGAAAGGTGAGACTCAGGAATCTTGTGTTCCATTCCAGTTTATGAAGGGGAGAGCATTCTAATGGGCACAACTCACTCATCTGTTTTCTTCACCCTTGACTGATTCTGTCCTGTCTCCTTCAATCTGTCCCAGTCCTGTCCCAGTCCTCTTCCCCATCCCTCACTTTTGGGCTCAGTACCATTTTCTCTGTCAGCACAGTCCCAGTCTCTTCTCTTCAGGTATCTCATTCCAATGGCAGTCTCCTTGCCCAGACAGTTGTAGTTTCCTTCTCTCGGCTCACTGTCTGAACTACAATCTCCTACCAGCACTGAATGTCAACCCATATTCACACTCGATCCAAGTCTCCATGCCCAGCCAGATCATTTTCTCCACTCTCTCTGCATTCATATCCGATGGCTTTCTCCTTCACACCGACGAGGGTGCTAGCAAACGGTTTAGAGAGTATGAGAGCACAAATAAGAGGCTTCCAATTTTTAGTTCCAGCAAAGAAAGCTTCTTCTTGGAGGTCAGAAATTATAGGGAAAAAGTGAAAACTGCCAAAAGCCAAGCATAACTGCACCTCCCAAAAGGAAATTAAAATCCAATAGAAAAAAGTTCTTTAGCACTATAAATAGAAAGAAAAGAAGGAAAGAAGAAATGGGAACACCAAGGCCTAAGAAGGGGGTAGAGGTTAAGGATAATCTATGCATGGCACAATGCCTAAATGAACACTTTGCCTCAATTTTTAATATGGATAATGAGTAGTTTAGGGGTGGTGGCAGGGTGGCCAATGGGAACAAGGATATGGAAGAAGAAATTAAAACACCTCAAGCAGCTTAATGAGACAAATTGGCAGCCTTGATAATCTCCATCTAAAGAGATTGAGAACTGGTACATGAAATTGCAAGCCCAATAGCATGGATTTTTAATGAATCCATAAACTCAGGGCTTATGCCCTATGATTGGAAGGTTGCTAAATAGTACTTATTTTTAAGAAAGGGAAAAAAAGTGAGCCAGGAAACAACAAGCCCTTTAATTTGATCTCAATTGTACGCAAGGACTCAAAACACATTTTGAAAGAGAGAGTAGCTAAGGACATGGAAGTAAATGGTACTTGGAATAAAATACAACATGATTTTACAAAAGGCCAATCACACCAGAACAACCAGGTCTCTTTTTTTGAGAAGATAACTGATTTTCTAGACACAGGAAATGCAGTAGATCTAATCTACCTGGATTTCAGTACGGCACTTGATAAAGTTCCACATGTGAAATTATTAGTGAAATTGAAGAGGATGGGAATTAATACAAGAATAGAAACTTGGATAAGGAACTGGTTAAAGGAAAGACTACAATAGGTCATACTAAAAGGTGACCTGAGGCTGAAGGAAGGAAGCCAATGAAGTTCCTTGGGGACTGACCAGTCTTATTTAACATTTTAATTAATGAATTTGGCACAATGAATGGGAGCATGCTAATAAAATCTGCAGATGAGAAGTTGAGAGGTATTGCCAGTATGGAGGAGGACTGGAATTCATACAAGAAGATCTGGATGACCTTGAAAACTGGAACAATAAAAATTAGTCTAAATTTAATAGGCAAAGCCAGGTACTTGGGGACTAACAACAAGAATTATTGCTATATGCTGGGGACATATTTGAAGTGACAGAGGAGGAGAAAGACCTGGGTGTACTGGTCAATCACAGAAAGATGATGAGTAGCTGTGATGCATCTATTAAAAAGGTTAATAAAATCTGAGGATGCATCAAGTAAAATATTTTCAGTAGAGATAAGGAAGTGTAATTTACCATAATTAGAATTTGTCTAGGACACCAGTATTTAAAGTCACTGCCAGAATAAAAATGCATATGGGGAACTATAATTGCAATTTGTACTTAAGATTCTAATTTTATGTCTCTACCACTGTGCAGAATCCTGGAACTGTTGTGTGTCAGTCATTAGTCGCAAATATGTCAATGCTTTGAATTTACATGTTACCATGGAAAGCCAACTCTGTATACTATTGCTATGGTTTGCAGGAATGTCATCTGTTGCTAATGATCAACAACTTTGAAAGTAATTGATAAATCTAAGAATATCAGCTTGGACACCTGAGCTTTATTGGTTCCCAAGAGAAGATTATCTATCAGTGCAGTCCCCGTTGTCAGATGCTGGGATAGAGGAATCTTGCTCTTCCTGAAGTTGGTAAAAACCCATATGGAATATAGCAGGGCCAATGAGTCATGCACTGTCTTTGTAACCACCTGGAAAGAAAAAGCTTTCAGTAGCCAGTTGTCCAGCTATATTCAGGTGGACACATTCCTGTGGTGAAGGATGAGGCCATGACATTTAGAACCTGAAAAGAATGATGGGGCTCAGGAAAGGTTGAACAGAAGTGTTGCAAGCAGGAGGATAACCATTGCCTAGAACAAAATGGAGAAACTGCAGGAGAGTTGAAGCAATCAACATGTAAAGATAAGCTTCCTTTAAACTGAAAGATGCCGAGAAGTTACAGGATTCTCCTTCCACAATGATATAATGAATGCTCTCCTCTCCATCTTGAAATGCTTATCACAAAAGTAGCAAACCGTGTCAAAACTAAAGCAAGATGAATGCTCCTCAATCTCTGGGCATTGCAAAGAGTGACAAGTAACCTCTTGAGCTTTTTTCCTATTTTAGTTCCAGTCACTGTGCACTGATATCCACAAAATGACTGATCATATCTTTGTTCATGCTGAAAGGAATGCAAAAACTAAACAAATGTATAAATAGAATAAACCAGCATTATTCAATTAAACCAAAACTATATGTCCAATGGAAATTTGATTCTTCTAATATTATTTCCATTTTAATGAAGTAGGAAATTTTTGTCTGAGCAGAAGTTGTGACTTTAATTTGTTTTCAAAGTAGCAAAATGATTAAAACCTATTACGGACTAATGTCCTGCCAATTTGTGTTTTTTAAATTAAATCGGAATTATAAGAGTGTAAAAAGGTGTAAGAAAACAGGGAATGCTTCTTTCACACTTTATTATATATTTTTGAAACAGGAGGGTCAAAGTCTTTTTTAAAAAATATTATTTTTAACAGTCTGGTCAGAAAACACTACTCACAGGAAAAGACCTTGTTCTCTAAGTTTCAGCCTGGAACAAATTAAAACAAGCCAGACATGAACATTAGACCTGAACCTAATCTATAGTCTTACAGTGTTTTAGTATCCAGTGAAGTTAAGTTGAAATATATAGTAAAGAGTCATGGCATACTGTTTACACCAAGTGTTTAGTTTACTTGCCCAGATTCTCAGCACAGCTTTCTACAAGCTCAGATCTATACAAAAACATCAAAACATAATTAGTTTGCCCAGCAATAACATTTCTGTCCATGAGTGACCTTCAGTTTTCTTCAGGGAAAGCATTTCCATAGATACAAGCTAGAAATAATTTCAGATAAGGTTTTCTTTCAGTTCAGTTCAGGGAATTTCACTCAGAGCATGTGTCATAGAGAAGGCCAGGTGTAATTTGATGACATTCATTGACCATGACATAAACCCTATAATTAACAAATTATATTGACTGCTAACAGAGAATTTCATCTGTACACAAAAGAAGCCCAGCAATATGGTTCCCACAGATGTACACAGTGGAAGCCAGCATTTGGTGGCTAAGGCACAAACAGTAAGAATCAAAGGCTATGTCTACACTTGCAAGTTAGTTCGAATTAAGGAAGCTTAATTTAAACTAACTTAAGCCTTGGCCATACTAGGCTTTCATTAGTTCGAATTAAGGGCTTCCTTAATTTGAACTAATAAATTCGATTGCTTAGTTTGAACTAGCCCTCAATTCGCAATAGTTAGTTCGAATTAAGTCAATGTGGCCATATTAGTTCGAACTAACTGCTTAGTTCGAACTAATCCGCAGATTGACCTTCATGCAACTGACTAATTCGAACTAAGCCAGTGTCCTGCATTGACATGGCTAGTTTGAACTAGCATTCTAGTCGGGCCATGCTAGTTCGAATTAAGTTAATTCGAACTAACTAGTATTAGTTCGAATTAGTTAGTTTAAATTAACTAATTCGAACTAGCTTTCGTAAGTGTAGACATAGCCAAAGACGCTACCAAAAAGATCTGTCAACATGTAATTGAGCCTGATTGAAGAAATAGAAAAGTTAAGAAATGCTTCTCTTCATCCCTTCTGTTTTTTCGCTTTTGAAGACACTAGATCAGTAAGAGACAGCTTCATGTTCACACATGCTTGGTAGGAACTTGTTAAATCTGATAAGGAATTTTGGCCACACTTTGTAGGCTGAGGGAGAGGTTGTAGCCTCTATTCCCCACAAAACACCAGGAGAGGAGATTACCATAATTTGGGTGGGAACTCTCCAGGAGCACCTGGAAGAATGAGGAAGTGAGGAATAGCTGGAGCACTCTCAGACCTCAGAGTGGGTGGGTGGGTGGATGGGTACTCTTGGGACTGAGCCTTCTGCACTAACATTTGTCCTGTAACAGAAAGGTCAGACCATTGTTTGCGGAGCCATAAAAATGAAGTCTACCAGCCTGTGAATCACCAGCACCATTTCCACCAGCTATAGGATTTGCCTGAGGAATATCTCATCTGAAAATTGTACTATCTGTAAGTGTATAGTCATGTGCTAGTGCTGTACACTTTGGGTAAACACAGGATGTGGTGGGAGACTATGAGCACAGAGGATGACAATGACTCAGCTGCATGCTTCCCCTGAGTCTATGGAATCCCTTCTACATGAAAAGGTAATGCTAGGGACCGTCATGTTGGGTAACAAGAGATCAGTTGCTTTATGTAGCACAACAAACAAGGAATCCTGTAGCACTTTTAAAGACTAACATAGGCTCTGTCTACACTTGTTCAAATAAGTCGACTTTGCTAAGTCGACTTTACAAAGTTGACTTAGCATGTCTACACTGTAAATTTAGGTCGACAAAGTCGACCTTGCTAAATCAACGTAGAGCATCTACACTGAACGCCTAAGTCAACTTGCAGGGGCTAGGTGGACCTGAGAGTGGTGCATGGTGGGAAGGTGGACACCCAAGAGGTGCTCCCCTTCCCCAGGCACCCCTTTAAAAGTGCCAGGGAGCTCAGCATCCTCCCCATTGTACTTGCGAACATGAGGGCTGAGCAGGACAGGGACAGGAGCAGGGTACAGGAGCAGGGTGGGCAGGGTTGTGTCCTGCCCTGTGGGTGGGCACACTAGGCTCTGGCTGTGCCAAGCACCCTGGGAGGGAGGTCAGTGGGGGAGCCCTGGGGGCCCTTTAAGTTGACTTAGGGCTACTCCGTGTCTACACTGGCTTAAGTCGACTTAATAAAGTCCAGTTAACCAGTAAGTTGACTTAAAACTAGGTTTTATTAAGTTGACTTAATTTTTCCTTAAGTCGACTTAAGGAAACTCTAGTGTAGATGAGGAGTAAATTAAGTCGACTTAAGCCTGCTTACGTTGACTTAATTTACTAGTGTAGATGCACCCATATTTATTTATTGCATGAGCTTTCGTGGGTGTAATCCCACTTCATCATGAAATGGAAGTTGTAGCATGTCAAGTGAATAAATAAATAAATAAATAAAAGGTGCCTACATTCCACAACAATTTACTATGACCTTAATTCTGGCTAGACCAACATTAACTCCTTTGCTATCATACCTCTGTAGACAGTCAAGGAAGGTTAAAATAAAAGGGTTGGAGAAGATCTCTTTAGAAGAATTAAGGATGTAATCAATCAAAAGCAAAATTCAAGAGTGTGCAGAAAGCCTGCTAGGTGAAGTAAAAACAAGAGCTTTATTCCCCCCAGTGAGATTTGGTGGCAGAATGAGAAAGATCGAGAGGTGATATAGGAAAAGAAAAAAAAATTAAATTAAAAATTAAATTTTGCACCAACAGCAGGGTTTTCAAGAGTATAAAGAAGCAAAACCTAGTCAAGAAAGAGGTGGCAGCCATAAAGTCTAAAGCCATAGAAAATTTATATGCTTATATTGAAATGAAGGAAGGAAGGAAAGAAATATATAGAGTGGCAAAGACCCTCAGTAAGAGAACCAAAGACATTGGTGACATCAAAGCAATTAATGATGAAAGAGGAATTAAAGATGAAATTAAAGACCTGTTAGCAGCAGCAAGAGACCCAGCTTCTGACAATAAATGGACTGAAGTTAAAATTGGATTTTTTGTCTTTGAATACAAAGTTTCTTTTGAAGTAGCACAGCAAGAAAATCACCCCTTATGTTTAACAAACAAAGTTCTACAAGAGGCACATGAAACAGAGAAACTGAAAAAAAAAATCAAGATTTATCTGTGGCCAAAGTGAGTTAAAAACCAAAACCGCATTTCTCAAAGTCAAAACCCATGAAAAATACCTTCAGCGGTTTGCCTCATGGGGATATAGGATTCATACAGTGAAGCAAAGATGGCCCGAAAGTGACATAGACTGCTCTAGTGCATTTTGTGTGTGTTCTTTAACAAAAAATGTCATAGCTCTGAAGTATTTCAGAGCTATAAAAGACTCCTGCCTAGTGCAAGAACCACTCTGCTGCATTCTCTTAATCACTGTTTCACCTCAGGCTGTTTCCTACCTACCTACCTAAGGAGGACAGGCTGTCAACTGCAGTTATATTGCTAACCTAAAGACAAAAAGCTAAGTAATTCAATTCTTTAAAGCTTTCAGTAAAAATGGATTTATATTTAAAAATATGCCTTTTAAATGTTTCTTATGTAATGATATTTAGGCAGGTACGGTGTTATGAATTGTACAATAATTTGCTCACTACTGCAGAATACACAAATGCCTTCTATTGTACCTGATTGTGGCATTCCTGAATGCAGTAGTTGCACTCTCCCACTGAGAGGAACAAACTGGAATAAAGCCAGTATGGGTCTCCCAAGAAGCTCTCTCCTTCCACCACTTTATTACTTGGCTTCATCAAGGTGATCTTATATATCATCTCTTATGCTCCTTTGTTCCTATGGGCCTAATTATTGAAATACACAAAGGCTGAGAGTCTAAGAGATACAGCTCTGAAATCACAGCTAAGGCCAAAAATGCAGCTGAGGATTTAAGTCACTTGATTTACTCTTATAGTTCTGCTCTGCTCCAGGGACCCAAGCGTCCCATAATATAATTTGGGCAATTAAGTTAAGACAGCCTGTTCCCAGCTACCTATGGACAACTCTGTTGCCCAGAATGTCTGCAACACTGTGTTGCAGACGTGCACCAACAGACCGCATCTCACCCCAGTCCTGGGAAAGGGCATTCCAGGAGGTCCTTGGAAGACAGCTTCCTCAGTTTATGCACTTAGGGCGTTTTGCCCTGGCTGGAGCCAAAGCTTCTAGAACAGTGATTCCCAACCTTTTTGCCTCGAGGGCCACAAATATAATTTTTACAGCCTCAAAGGGCCACCAATCTATTTAATTAAAATGTAATTAATTAAATGTCTATTATTTTTCATGTGAATGAAATAATTAATTTAATTTCATTAAATTAATTACATTTAAATTATTTTTAATTAAACATTTATTTAGTGAAAAACCGGCTGCCCACCCCTCGAGCAGGCAGTAAGCAGACGCTGCACCCCGGCTCCCGCTCCGAGCTTGCAGCCACAATCCAGCTCCCGGCTCCACGATGGACCGGACGGGGGGCAGGCAGCCACAGCCTGACTCCCAGATAGCGGCAGGGGAGTGCAGACCATTTGAAAAAGCCCTCTGGGCCAAAACTGGACACGGGCCAGGAGTTGGGAACCCCTGTTCTAGAATCTCTTCCTAAAAACATGAGGGACTAAAACCTGGGACCAAAAGGGTTCTAGACTGCTGATGTGTCCACCTCAGCACCGAAAACTTAAGCAAGGTTTCTACTGGAATACCCTGTGGAGCTAGGCTCTGCAGGAAATACTGTCCAGTAGGGCTCAGTGATGGCCCCTCACTGCCCAATAAATGGCTGATGCTAGTCTTTAAACCAGGAAGCCTCCACTGCCTCCACTTCAGACTTTGTTTGCTATAGACTCTAGACACTGGCATCTGACCCCTGCTCATCTTTGACTTTGCTATTTGCTTGCTGTCTATAACCCGGTGCCTGACACTGCTATCCAAATTCAGCTTGATCCCAGCTGCACTATCTGCTTGCCCCGGTGCCTGACTCTGCCTTCCTGGTATCCTAGCCCAGCTCCCGACCCCACTACTTGTCTCCTGACTGCAATTTAGCAGCTACATGCAAGCCACCCATGGCCAGACCCTGAAATCCCTTTATGTGACTCTGGCCAAAGATGGAGACACTGACTGGATCAAGGGTGAGAATGTAACCCAAAGGAAATATATCATTCAGTAACTGATATTAAATCAATACCAAAAAGTTTTAGAGTTGTTAAAATTAACTTTTTCCCCCTGTTAACAATGATGGAAATTTAAAGATTCCCAATGATTCCATATGATTGCATTCCTTTTTTTGTTTGTTTGGGGTTTTTTTGGTAAATTCATCCATCACTATGGCTATGTCTACACTTGCACTTTTAAGTCGACTTTAACTAAGTCAACTTAACTTAGTTAAGTCGACTTAGTGTGTCTACACTTAAAATTAAAGTCGACTTAAAGGGGAACTTACAAAGTCGACCTAGAGCGTCCACACTGGATGCTCTAGGTCGACTTTGTGAGGCTAGGGGGACCTTGGGCAGGTCCACAGTGGCAGGGGGGGCACCCCTTGTGTGCAATGGGGCAAAGGGGGACAGGGACCCTGGCAGGGCAGAGCCCTGTGTGTGATGCTGACTGGATTTAGGGAAGCATTTATGATATTATTTTCAATGGATATCTCATAAATGCTATAATCCATATCAGCTATGTTATGTTTGGTATCAATAGAAAGGTAGTAATTTGCTGGGAATGATTATATAGTTTATGTCTAGGAATTCTATTTCAATTAGAAGTTAGGAATATGGTGTTCTATCTATACTTTAACTTATGTTATTTTATTCAAATGGCTGGGAGAGGCGGGGTGTGTCAAACCATTGTGTCCTTAATGTTTAGGAATTTTCCAGCTACAATGGGCCCAGGGAGTAAACTGATGAGCCATTAAGGACACAATGCTTGTATTCCTTATGTCCTTAATGGCCAAGCTTAAGTCGACTTAATTTACCAGTGTAGACGCAGCCTATGGTACTTGAGAACTGTATAGAAGCTGATAAAATTATTTCCCTCCAAGGGCCTAATCTAAGTCCTCCTGAAGTCAAAAGGAATTTTTCCATTGATTTTATGGGGCTTTGGATGGGCTAACGACATGATCCAACACCTTTGAATCTCATGTTTCAGAATAGCCTATTACAGGAGAAATGATAGAAAAGGCAAAACATCATAAAACTTTAAGAAATACCAAAGGGAGGGGAGGGGGAAAAAAGAAAGGGAATGACTGATCAAAAAAAGGTAACATGTTTTGCATTATGAAATACTACTACGTATCTGGAGAAGCTAAAGCAACTCCAGCTTTTATTTCTCTCTGAAGTCTCATGAAGACTATCATTTCAGGGCCAATTTCTAAAGTGGTTATTCATATTATTTGTAATAAACTTTTGATCTTTTCTTGAGTTGTTGAGAAGAAAAAGAAAAAAAAAATCTCATGAAATATGGTTCCAAAGCTCACAAAGGTAACTGGAACTGTACAGATCCTTTCTTCTTCCTGCCTTTTCACAAGACTCGTTTAACAGACCATAAAACCCCAAATGAATTCAGCAGATGAATAACATGGATTATTCCTCTCATTTCCCTGAAAATTTCCATTACATTTGAATTTAGAATTATTGTTCTTATCTGCGTTGTTTAAATGGTGCCTTGTGATAAATAATTAGTGCCAAAATCATATCATCTGGTTTAGCACGGTATTTTTTCAGGCTGATATTCTCATCTCTTGCATCGTGCTGGAACAGACTTGATTTGGCTTTTTAAAATTTATCACAGGCAATGATTCTTCTACTACCTTATATACAAAATCCAGACTTCTGGTAATAGCACTTCTGAGATCTTGCATGCTTGATTCTAGCCCACTATTATGTGATGGCAAACTATCAGGACTGAGCCTGCATCTTTCATTTCAGATCAACAATGTATAATATGCTCTTAAGGGCCTGGAAGTGGTCCAGGACTGCAACTTCTTTCCAGGAATTTTTAGTAGAAGTTGCGAGTTGGTCATAATGAAGAGATCAAAAGTTAGAAAAAAAAATTATGGACAACATTTTGTACCCAAAATAACCTCTCTTTTCCCATTATTATAGGTCTGCAAATAACAAAAACAATATTTGTACAATAATGAAAGTGATTTTTTTTTACAAGTAGGTATCAACCATTGTAAATTCATTCTGGTTTATTTAGGACGATTGGGTGGTTTTTCAGCAAGAATTACAGTACATAAGGCATCCAATTAGAAAAAGATCAAATCTGGATCCTATCAACCTTTTCCTCTTGAAAATAACTGTTTGCATCTTGTTTGGCTCTGGCTCTGACAACAGACTATAGTATCATTTCTCACAATTCCCTGTGGGTTCTGACGCACATTAGAGCTCCAAGTCCCACAAAGCATTGCTTGCCCTCAACTTCCGTGGACATCAGTGGGAGAAAAAGATCAAATCTGGATCCTATCAACCTTTTCCTCTTGAAAATAACTATTTGCAACTTGTTTGGTTCTGGCTCTGACAACAGACTATAGTATCATTGCTCACAATTCCCTGTGGGTTCTGACGCACATTAGAGCTCCAAGTCCCTCAAAGCGTTGCTTGCCCTCAACTTCCGTGGACATCAGTGGGAGAAAAAGATCAAATCTGGATCCTATCAACCTTTTCCTCTTGAAAATAACTATTTGCAACTTGTTTGGCTCTGGCTCTGACAACAGACTATAGTATCATTGCTCACAATTCCCTGTGGGTTCTGACACACATTAGAACTCCAAGTCCCTCAAAGCATTGCTTGCCCTCAACTTCCGTGGACATCAGTGGGAGTTTAGCCCACTCAGTCCTTGCAGGATTGGGCCCCAGCTGCATCAGCAGTTTAAGAAATAAAGCTATTTGTATGCTCTGTTCAGATATATGTTTTTCGTTAATAGAACTCTAAGGCATTAAAAACAAAGGAAATCAAGTGAAAAGTTAGTGCTTTATTACAGTATGACTTCCATAAAAGCTCTGAATGCAATCATCCCACAGTGCTGATCCGTCACCCTACAGAGTGCACTATGACACATATAATAGTCATTGCACCCGGTGGTGTACTGAAGGGGGCGGTCGGAGAGTGCAGGCCTCCAGGTGCTGGCCTGCGGGAGGAGAGGGGGTAACGGGCCAGAAGTGGGAGTGCAGAAGGCTCTGAGGGGCACCTGGACAGGAGACCACATTGCCTGAGCTGGTGCCAGGCTGTGGGGCTGGTGCAAGAGAGGCAGGCACCACACAGCTGGTAAGTGCGGGGGAGGTGGCTCTGCTGCTGCAATGAGCTGCAAGATCCCCACAGAGTAGGAGTTAAGTAGCATGTCCTCCTTGTCCCCCGGAGTGGTGGTGTCGTCCAGTGGGAATCCAGACACCTTCTGCTTTACACGGAGGGGAGGGAGAGCAGGCCTTAGGTGGGGACAGACAAGCAAAAACAGGCTTGACCTCTGAGCCTCAGTGATCCACATTACATCACTGATTGCACCCTTTAGGAAGGCAACCTGACAGTTCTTGCAGGAAAAAAATGAAATGGAGCATATGTGCAATACGTCTTTGGCAGATCTGGAAACAGAACTTGGGAGCTGCGGCTATTAACTTCTACTATAGCCGCTACACAACACTTCCTCCCTGTAAAAGGAATGCAGATCTGCACCCACACTCTAGACAGCAATGGCCTTCACTGAGACCCCCAGAGCTAAATTATTCCTGTCAAGAAGCAGAAACGGGCAAGTAACTTGGAACTCCATCAGCAGCTCCTGTAGTCAGAGAAGACATGGAGAATCCTCCCTGGACATTTGGGATAACCAGAGTTGTGCTAGGAACTTTCCACCCCATGCAGCCCCTGCTCTGAGTGAGTTTTCTGATGCACAGAGCCCTGCCATATTTCTTTCCTAACCACTTTAAAACACTCTGATTTCCACTGCTTTCTGCTCATCTCAGTCTTAAAACGCATCATCAAGTTCTATGGAGGCAGCTGCCAGTTTGATAGTTATTTATTCTTTATTTTATTTAAGACTTTTGTAGGTTGGTTTTGTGATTTATTCCTCTGTTACTTACCATGGCTATAACATCCTCATATTATACTGCAACCCAAGGGGTCTCATTGTTTACAGGAGAACACAAATGTGACCTCTGCTCTCACCTTAGCAATTCTACCTAGGCTGTTTGCTCACAGATCCCACAGCTGCCTGCACAGTGCCCAAAGCACCATCACAAATTGATGGATTATACAAGAGAAGCCTAGTCTCTTTGCATGTCCTCACCATCCTTTAAGTTTCTTTTAACAGCCATCTTCCTGAGTCAGACATATCAAATAATAATGCATGCTTTGTGCTACAGAAACAATATAGAGACATCCTGCTTTCTTTAGTCCTGAGTGCCCCAGGGTAGGAACAGATGGGAAATGTTTTCACGGATATGGCAAAATGTATTTTATTTGCCTGTTCTACAAAAGTGAAGGAGTCAATAACAAATAAGAACAAGTAAGGCAGAGCAGGCTCCTTTATGAAGGTCAGCCCACTAGATGTGTTAGAAACATTTAAAAAGTTGAGCTCAAACTGTAGCATGGATGTGAACAAAATCATATTAATGGCCTGATCCAAATTGCCTGATCCAGAGGATATTAAAGTCAGCAGAAAGAATCCTATTGATTTTGATGAGTATAGGTTCAGGCACTAATTGCATGGTGCAGTCAGGAAAATGGTGCCAATGTATATAAAAATATCCACCAGAAACGCACTAATTTTGCTCCTGTAGAGATGGCCCCAAGCCCAGCAGCTCTGCTCAGTATAGCATATACATATCTGTTAAGAAGGAGAAATTATCAAACAGGCAATGTGACTGGGAAAGTCAACCAGTCCCAGATCTTCTTTTCTAAAAGGAAAGGGCTTTAAAAGGGCTGCTTAAATTCACACAGTCTGAGACAGATTAACCTGTGCCTCTCTGAAATCCCTGTGGAGAGGGAAGTCCCACAGTGGGAAAAGGCCTGGCTTTCATTATTTATTTAGCACATTCTTGCCAACCAGGCACCAGTACAGCTGAATATTTGATAAGTGGCTGTGGAGTATGGGGTTCCTCTCAAAAGACAAACACTTTTCTAACACCTCTGCTGTGGTGGCACAGGGTCCTTATGATAAGACAGCTACAGTAATCATCTTACAACAATCAATACGGTTGTATTCCTCATAAATACTATAGATTACTTAAGCACCAGATAATTGGTGATAATAATTATGACAATATAGTTCAGCTGAGATATTCATGATTTCAATGAGACACATCTCTCCTGTACTTGCTGCTCTACTAGTAAGCTGCGAAACCTGGGTTTAACCCATGTAGCAAAGAAATGTGGTTTTTTAAATCATATTTCAGCATAGGGTAACTCCAAAGGAATGGGATACTTACCAAGAAAATTTTGTTACCTTCACTCATAAGCTATGGGGATGAAACCTGCTTTGATATTGTGAAAACATCAGTGGAGAGAGGAAGAAAGGTAGAAGTTACATGGAAATCCACCTAAGGGCTGCTCTACAATGAGCGCTTAGGTTGACCTTCTGCAGCCCACATACACATTCATGCAGCTGCAAAGTCGAATTAACTGCTACTGCAAGTAGATATTGTAAATCTACCCCCATAGGAGGCGTAGCATTTAATGCAATTTTATTAATGCAGTTTAACAGCAGTGTGGACAGAGAGCAATGTCATATGATTTTAATGGCCTCCAGGATCTATCCCAGAATTCCCTGTGCTTGCAGTTCTGTTTTTCCTGGTATACTGCATATTGACTGCAGCATCAGCAAACAGCTTGAGGGAACCGGGAAGTGGCAGGGACTAGGCTGGGGTTGGAGAAAGCGGCAAGCAGCATGGAGACAGGGCAGGAGATGAGGGAACTGGCCAGTGGTGTGGAGACAGGGCAGAGGCTGGAGGAAGCAGCCAGCGGCACGGAGACAGGGCAGTGGGTGGGGGAACCGGCCAGTGATTGCACTGCAGGACACCTGCCACAATGCAGTACTTCTAAAGTCAAAGTAACAGTTCACAGTGGGGATTCAAGAAGCCAGAGCATGGAGTGTGGTGTGGACACTCTCTTCCAGTTTTATTTATTCAATGTATCAATGTCAACTTTAGATGGTGCCCAAGTGTAGACATACCCTGAGATGTCATTGCTTCCTTTGTAGCTGAAGGGCCAGATGTGGAAAAGGAAATGGGCCATGGAGTAGAGTCAGGAATCTGGAAACAGCAGCTCTGAACAGTATTTTTTCAATCTTTATGCATTCCTAACATATACATAAAAATCAAAGTAATTAATGCTACTTAAACAGTCTTAATTAATCTTCTGTAGACTCTCACTTCCATTGTTGTTGGGACCAATGGCAACACAACTCCATTATGGGTTAGCTGTATGGAGAGACCACATGTTAGCTGAGTGTGGAAGGACCATGGGTGAGGTGTCACAGGACTGTAGCCAAGGTTTGTTGCAAATCTTCATTTCTTTTCCTCCCAGAATAATTCCAGTCCACACAATGCTGCCTCTGTAGACCTGGGGACTAGTTGGTATGCTGGGTGGTATCTGTGTGTGGTGGCCAGATTCCCCCTGACCCAGTGGTAGAACACTCTGCTAATGTCAGGGCCCTCAGCTGGGACTCAGTGGACCAGGGAGGACCTGGGTCCCCCTACTGCAGTCGCTGACCACCTCAGGTGGCAGCCCAATCCCCTAGCCCTTATAGCCCCGAAGGCAGGAACAACCATATTGACACTAACCCTTAGTACTTACAGCCCTCAGGGAAAGGCAGCCTTATTGACTATAGCCATACAGTCCTAAGAGAGACAACAGCCATATTGATTTTGGGCACAATTACCCCATGGACACCTGTCTATTGCTATGTCTACACTTGTAAAGTTAAGTCGACTCTGTTAAATCGACTTAACAAGGTCGACTTTACGTCGACTTAAAGTTGACCTTGTTAAGCCGACGTAACAGTAGACATAGCCGTCCACACTGGCTTTAAATCGACTTAAGAAGTCGACCTTCAGAGGTGGTGTTATTAAGTTAAGTCGACTTAATAAAAGCCCAGTGTGAATGCGTCCTTAAGTCAACCTAAGTTGCCAGTGTAAACGCAGACAAGAGTACCACAGAGACCAAAAAGAAGAATCTGAAATTTCAACCTATAGAACTCTGGGCTACCCAGCGAGTAAATATAGAGAAATGCAAAAATAGCTCAGGAATAAGGTTCTCCTTTCATTGGCTGAAAAAATATGTGATGTTTTTAAAGCTAAAAGAAAACAAGACTCTTAAAGAAATTGGACAAGTACACCTGAAGTTTAATGGAGGACTTGTATCCAATAGATACATGAATAATACATCATTTTGTAAAGATTTCCCCATAACTTTGCCAAAGACATCTGTCAGGCAAGTGATAACTCTATAAAAGAAGACTATCTTCTGTCTAACTTTCCTCACCAGATCTTTTCTCTTTTCAGTTTTGTTTATAAAGCAGCTGTATTTGCGCCTCTCTCCATAATTGCTTTGCATCGTTTTGGAGTTCAACAGCATAGCCCAGAAAACTACAAGAAAGGCAGCTCATAAATCATCCATGCTGATAAATGCTAACTTTCTGCAAATTACACAGGACTATTGTGTTGCAGAAGTTGTAATGTATGTGAAAATAATCCTAACTCATGTGTAATTGCTTTTTCAACATAGCCCATTGTCCAAGCAAGGCTATAACATCATAATAAACCAACGTTCCTTTCTGAACTACTACATTACAATGGTCTTCTAATGGAAGGGTGATTATAAAAGAATATTAACATTTAGGTTCAGATAATAAATTGGAGACTAAACCTAAAGCAGATCTTTGAAACTGCAATATTTTTGGAACTTTAAAATCAATTTTATGAGCACCTTGCAGAAGCAAACATTTTCTTCCTCATAAAGAGAGTTCTACATAGAATATTTTCAGCTATAAATATAATCTTATTGTTATTTTCAAAACCTCTTACAATATATGGAATTAAAGATAACCATGAACAGTTATTTTTAGATAATACAAATACATATATATTTAACTCACATTCACAAAACATAATGCTCATTAGCTAATAAAGTTAATAAAAGCAAATTTTACATCATAACTTCAATACATACATCATTTACTTTAAATGACATATAATGCAAAGGAAGTTAAATACTAATAGTACTTCCACTAACTGTACTAGCAAATGTGCACTATTTAAAAGAAGTTGCATTCACATGAAAATATACTGGTCCTAGATGTGACATTTGTGCTTTTCACATATAAGGTCATGGTTTGAATGAATGAGAAGTTGGGGTGTGTGTGTGTGAGAGAGAGAGAGAGAGAGAGAGAAAGACAGCAGGCACCAGCATCAGACAAATCCCAGCTGGAACTATGGTATCACAAAGAGGAAAGTGCTCAAGTGCTCAAAAGTGCTCAAATAAAATTAATTAACACCCAAAGATGGTGTTTGCTACAATCCTGAGTGATTAAGAAACAATCACATCACACAGATGCGACATGACTGAATGGGACCCATAAGCTCGAATGGAACAGAATCCTTTAAGAAGGGTACAGCAAGATGGGAACTTTGGGTCCAGTTCTACAACCACAATGAAGGAGCATTGGTGGGACCCTGCTCCTCCAACCCTTGTGTTTTCGCCAAATTGATGCACTCTACCTTTTGAAATTTCAGTCTATACGTATTCACAATAAATGTGGCCTATTGCCTTATCCCCTTGAATAAGATCCCGCTGGTTTTCATTTTCTAAGTATAACAAAAAGGCTCTTTTTCCCTGCTGGCTCAGGCAATACCTCTCTAACTGTGAGGGTGGGAGGGTAAAGGGAGAGAGCATGTGACTTCCATTCATGGTAAGACTAACACAATTGTGAGACAACAGACTAGATTCACAACTAGACTAAATTGGAGTATTCCAGTTTACCAGAATGTTGTCAATTTACAAAAGCTGAGTATCTGATTTGATCACTCCAGTGTTGAATCGAAGAGAAAGAGAAACTGCTTTGATAGAGGGAAAACTCATATTCAAAATGGAAAGAGTTTAAAAAGCAGAAAAAACAATTCAGACCTTTACAAGCATTTTGTCCACCATTTGAGAGTGCTGCATGGATAGGAAAATTCCCATTTAAACAGAATTTCTATTAATATTGCAATAATAAAAATAATTTGCTTATGATTGATTATATAAATAGTAACATTACAGCAACTTTTATTAAGTCATAATATACTTAAAATCAGTCACAAACACACTGTTTCTGTTCTAGCTATTTCCCCAGAAAACATGCTTTTTAAACTTACTTGTGGTGCAGTTCTGGAACACAATGTCATCTATTGCTGCTCCTCCACCTAGATCTTTGGCACGAATGCCTTCAAATATGACTTCAAAATTCCTCAACATCCCCAGATGCAATTCTGCTTTTCTCCATTCATCACCAGGACTCTCCGACTCACTCCACACTTTTGAAAGTCCATTATCAGTCTGAAGATGAAAGGAAATATGTACAGTAAGGTATATGTAAAGCACAGATTGCTAAATATCTGCTACTAAATGAAGAAATCAATGGGAAGACACTGGGCTATGTCCGTTGGTGCTCCAGTATTTTGCAAAGTTTTGTCAATAAATGATTGAGACTTATTTTCCTGGAATAGAGAAGAAAAAAAGAATCTCTTCATCTTACTATCAAACAAATCACATAAACTTCTATAATGGATGGGGCCCCTAATATACAAATTACTGTGTGTCTGACCAAACGTCAAAGCAGTGTATATTGGTACCCTACACACGCTTGCAGTCTGCCTTATCATTCTGGTAATAACCATTGTGATAGTTAATACTAGTTTGTGTGAAGCAAGTGATCAAAAACGTTAGCAACAGTACTTTTGACTTCATACCACACTTTGGTGCGTTCTTTGTATTTGGAAATATATTATTGGTTACAAGGGTATTTCTTCAATTTTAAATAGAGGGGATCTTTCTTTCACAGTTGGTAATAAGCATAATAAGAAAACTAACAAAGATGGGTCTATCCCTACATCTATCCTATATGTTTTAAATGGAAACAGGAACATCCTGAATTACAATTAGCCTTAAAAGCCTGTGGTTCAGTCACAGCATGCAAGCCAAGCAGATGTGCAGTATACATTGTGCTTAGTATTTGAATATCAATATTAGAATTCATCTTGTAGTAAAAATTATTAGAAAATATTGATGTGAACATGGGATCCCTTCACCATGATTGGTGTATCTATAGCTCTGACTGCTCAAACACCCCTTATTTGTGAAAATGTTTGTGGGCCCCCAGATTTTCACGTATTTTAGAATGGATGGTTTGTTGGCCAAAAATGTAAATGGGAAGGTTTTATTTTATTTATGTAAATGTGAAAGGGAGTCAGTTTTATGAATTTGCTGAGGTGTTAGTTAGATTTTAAAGCAAACTAGATTTCCCAATTGGCTAAGTGGTATGGCTAATATCAGAATGGAATCTAATAGGATAACACTTTTCATTGAGTTGAAAAAGCATTAGCGTACTATTTCATACTAAATTCTTTTCAGGTCACCTTTTAACTTGAGTAGTATTTCTTTCAAAGGTGCATTTGGTTATTCTTACCCAATCAAGAATTTATTAACTCACCCAGAACTAAGTCCATATACAATCAGTACTTTACCAATCATATGGAGACACAGCCAAGCTGTCGGCATGTACAGAATACCCCAATATAGTCTTGTATGCAAAGACGAGGGTTATAAATCAGCAGTTACACCAGGGAGCAGAGCAAATCACCATGATTTCTTAAGGCATTTACTTATGATTACTGATAATCAATTCTTTAGTATCTAACATATTTTCTTGAAGGCATTTTTAAAAGAATGGTGCCTGCATTGCATGGCTTGGTCCAAAGGGACAAGCTGAGACTATCAACACCAATTGCTTAAAGTTATGGTTCAATCTCTTTTAGGTCAATTTGCTTGGACCTTCAGAAGAGGCAAGGATATATCATTAGATAAAACCTAAAATACGATTACTTGAGGTTTCACTAAAGAGTACAAGCTCAGCAAGATAACCTAAAATTGTGTGTTAAAGAAGAAAAGGGAAAATACAACATTTGAAATGAAATCTGACCACTTCATATCCTGTTAACCCTGGTATAAGGAAGAGCTCTTTCCACACAGCTGGTCCAGGGGTTGGTTGCACTGATGATTCTGCAGATACTTTGTGGGTTCAGTAAAGTCTTGTGACCCTGGACAAGGGGAGAATCTTTCCCGTAGAGGTGCTCAATGAGCCCTGCTTAGTCCTTTGGCCATAAACAAGGGGGAGGGTCTTTTCTACACACGGGTTAAGGAAGGTCTGATTTCAAGGCTACTTGAAGGGTGCCACGCTCTCATTTCTGTTAGACGCTTGCCAACTGAGTGCTCACTTTCCAGCTCTCTCGATTTCTGTGCTGCTTTTGTTGATATCCAGTAGATGGTGTCAGTATGTAACAAATTTATTCAATGCTTCCTTTAGTCGGCAGATTTAATTCATTCAATATATTGTAGTTCATTATTTGCCTTGACTATTAATATCAATCCTCCCCTTAAAGCAATATGTCTTAATATTTTAAAGTTATACCCTGGCTATAGGCTTTTATCTTTTAACATTCTTTTTTCCTTCTAGTGCTATACAATTCTTATTGCTTTTTTGGAGTGCAACAATCACTAATCAGAGCAAACAAAATCCTTTATAATCTTCTAAATCTAATAGACACACTGCTTTTATGTGAGTGATTTAATCAATCTTTGATTATATTTAACACTTCACATCTTTCAAAGCTTATCATAAGCTGTGAGTCATTATAGTAGAGGAAAAAGATGGATATAAATATCTATAGGTGAATAAGCTCATACACAAAGCAAACAAATATATTGTTTCTAAATTGGAGTGAAATATATTGTATATGCAGAGAGAGAGAGAGACTTCCTGAGATAGTTTGACTTCTGGAACTTTCAGGTATTTGGATCACCAATTAGGCTATTGCTCACTGTTTTAAAACTGCATTTTGTTCTCTGATTCTTAATTCATACATAGGTGATAATGAGGTACTGTACACAGAAAAACTCTGATTCTTAATTAATACATAGGAGATAAGATATTGTTCACAGAAAAAGGGCATTTTCACTTGTCTATTGCAAGGCAAGGATTGTCCTTGGCTAGACCAGTAGAGATGGAAGTCTCATCTATAAGTAAAATTATGAACGTCCTTAGTTTGAAAAACTAATAACTGGGAAATTACTTATCAGTATCAGAGCTTTTCTTTCCTAAGAATTTTATATTATAGTTTTATCTTAATTAATGCTGCCCAGACAAGATGTCCCAGGAGTTGAGATGGGCCTACTTACTCTTGTTATCTTTAGGGTTGAGAGGAAGCTAAGGATTAGCATATGCATATGGTTGATTGACACAGATAGGACAGGGGGACAGAGAACTTTAGTTGTTAACCACATACATTCAAACCATATTTCAATGCGTATCCATTTAAAACTATTTGTTATTCTCCTATTTTAAAAAATTCAGATACCTAATCAAGGTGAACAAATGCCATCATGTAATGTAAGGGGTCAACCTAATATAACCAATAATGAAGAATGAAAGCAAACAGTTTGTAAACAAAATCTAAAAGAAACGGAGGCAAAAGTAAAGGCAAACAAGGAAGCAAAAAGGAGAATAACATCTCTCTATATGCTGCGCCTCTTGGGAGCACACTTACGTTAGTAAGACTGTGTCATCCATAGTTATGGCAACAACTGACAGAAGTAGAAAAGTAAAGCTGAGCACTTTTGATATTGTATAAGCAATGCATCTGCACACATTTTATTAATCAGTTTTACAAATAACCTAATTTAAGAATGGAATGGCTGGTACCTGTATTAAGACACATTGAAGAAACGGACATACATCTAAATGATTGAATCCAACAGCATTTATCTTATGGCTCTGAACATAGTGTCTCATCCTTAGCTATAGTGATCTCTCACAGGTCATTATAATGACTGAGCACAGACATGTACTGCACGCTTAGCCTTTGATCTTCTGTAATGTCTCACTGATTTAGAACCTATGGCATGATTAGTTAAAGATAAAATAACATAAAAAGCTCCTTTACTGATACTTAGCAATAAAAGTAATGTAGATGTTGATTAAAATCAATTATGATTTACATAACTAATTTGCTTACAATGAAACTCCTGTACTCATTCTGCTTATCTGCCTTCAAATGTTATAGATCCATTCATTAGGTATGTCAAGCCCCCGTTTTGGCCTATAAGCAACAAAACATAATTAAGGGTGATGGGAATTCTTTAGTCAAGTGAATGTGGGCCTCTCTTTAATTGTTCCTTTGGAGCAGCATCCTGAAAACAGACTGTGTACTAAAATGTTCTTTTGGGGGTGGGAGGAGAGGTGAGGAGGGAATTAAAGTGAAGGACTGAAATCAAGGATAAGGACTCCAGGGTGACCCTGGGACTCATAAGGAGTGAATGCAATATAGTGAAAGCTGATTAAAAGAAAATTTGTAAAATTGATTGTCAAATCTAATTTTATTTCATTCGTGTATTATTTTTATTCATAAGATATATAGGCAACATTATGTGGTGAAAGTTTCAGTAACTCCAAAATGTCCATCCCTTTGATTCTATTTTCCCTGAATAATCTCTAAAACAGGATTATAATTTATGAAGGTTAATTGGTTTTAAATTTGGAAATAGCTTTCATTTGCCCAGCACACACGCAAAATGCATGAACACTAAGAGAAGCATTTGCTTTTAGTTTTAAAGCACTGTAGACAAAACAGAACAGAACAGAAGCATTCTCTGCATGTAAGTGTATTTAATCCTTTTGTTGTCTCTGCAAATACGTACTGTCTGCCCTTGAAATCTCTTTGGAATGGGAAAACTTTCCCAACATTATTAGAAAGAAACCACTGATTAATTTTTACAAAAGGAAGTAGAGTAATGTCTATTGATTGGGGATTAAACAGAGCCTTAAATTGAAGTGGATATTAAAAATGCTAAATGATGATAAAATTCCTATCAATTTAAGCATTTAATGGAATCAAAGTAAAGTAGAAATATCCAGTGCCTCTGGACATGCAGAATTGGAGGGTCTTAATGTGGTTAAGATTTAAGCATGTGCTTATGATATCAAAGTCAGTGGATTGACTCTCTCTCAGTGTGTAAAGCTGAGCGAGTATGTACACCTGCACAGGATCAGGGCCAAAATGTAGCCCATTTAACCATACTTTGTACCAAATTCATCACTCCCTTCTCAGTCAAACTCATCTTAATTTCAAAGGGCATTTTGATTGACCCTGCTATTTTGTTCTGTTCAGGTTCTTCTGCCACACTCATCACTATGGTACATGTGAAAGGGTTGTTGATAGAAGCTGGTGAAATAGACGAAATATTTTCATTAAAAAAACTCATACAAAATTTGTTACTAAGCCAATTTGTATGATGTCACAGTCCCAAAGTGTCAATTCTCTGGGCAATCACAGAAGACTGAATATTTTCAGTGTTTTGTACAGATATGCAAAAATATCCTTTTGCTCAAATTTTTCACATGCAAATTTTGTAAAAGTGGAAGAGCTCTATCCTCAATCCCCAAAAGCCATATAGATAGATAGATAGATAGATAGATAGATAGATAGATAGATAGATAGATGTTATCAAAATTAAGAATAGGGAAGGGAACCAGGAGACTAAATTTCCATTTCTACCCATGACTTGATTCAACAATTATCTGTATCTATATGACAGTAGTACCTTGCTCACAGCATGCAGAACTAGCTATTTACATCATCAGTCACAGCTGCACACAGAGAACTAAAGGGCCATGAAGCACACACTCCCCTGCACAGTTGCATTAGGCCCTGAAGCATCAGCTGAACAATGGAGCCCTTGCACTCTGGCTGCTACCCACTGTAAGAAAATGGGCAAGAAGGGAATAGAAGCAGATGGTGAGAAAGAGGAGACATGTCTCGGTTTCACTCCTTTCCCCCTAACCTAAGTGGAGATGGCTCATCATGAGGTGGGATGTGAGGTGGGATGTAAGGTGCATCCTTTTTTTCTAGTACATACATGGCACCACAGTTCACAGCTCATTCTACGTCATTATTCTGGATTCTGTTTCTGGACTTCTTGTTTGGTATACTGCACTCTCCAGCCACTCATTCTGTTTGGGCACTTGCATTTCTTTCTTACCTTCAGACTGTGTTTTATAAAAACAAAGAACTCCAGGGGGTAAAAAAAAAAGACAAACAATATATGCTTTGCCTTTGACCTTCCTATTGAATCTAGTCATCCTGTGACCCTTACATAATTGTATGTATACATATATGTATTAACATAAAACAATGCAGAAGTTAGGATAATAATAAGAAAAGTTCCAAAGGGGTAGCCATGTTAGTCTATTGTAGAAAAACAACAGAGTCCTTGACACTGTGTCTGATGAAGTGGGATTTTCTCCCATGAAAGCTCATGTGATAAATAAATCTGTCAGTTTAACCCATATGCCTAAAAAAGGCTGTCTCTTTGAGAGACCTACTGAGGGTGGGTTACTGTTGCTGGGCAGATTAGCTACACACAACCAGAAACTGCTGGAAGCAGGGAGTGGTAGTATTTTTGAGCATGCTCCACAGGATTCCCTGCTGGTGTGATGTGTTGTGGTCAGTCAGATCACATGAGAGCAGGAGTGTGTGCAGACAGCAGGCTAGAGCTGCTTTGAGAAGAGCCCATGTGCTCAGTTTTCAGGAGAGAAGCTGAGCAAGGAGTGAACAAGATGTTTCCTCCCTCTAATGGAGGATTTTGCAGACATGCATATGGGACTGAGGGCTGGTTGCAAAGCAGAAGGAAAAGCCTGCATGGAATTCTGCAGAAGATTCCTGCAAAGAAAGAAGAAGAGGACAGCTATTTCTTGCCACTCAAGCCTCTACACTGGAACAAAGAGTGTAGCTGAGAGTTGGGTGAACTCCACCTGGACTTTGGGACTTTTAGGTATCTTTCATGTGGGGGTTTCTGTAGGGATTGTTCTTGATTAATTGTATTTTGTTTTCTTAGGATAAGGTTTAGTTAGTTAGTAGTTAATAAAGCTCATTATTATGTTTAGTTTTAGCAGTATTTTAATGTGGGGTGGTAACTCTGAGCAATCTTTGCTGTGAGTCCCATACAGACTGGATCCTGGGTCTCTAGCTGCTTTCTCCATAGGGATTGGGGTTTATTTCTGCAAGGCACTGGAGAAGGGCAAATGAATTAATTTTAGCCCACCCGAAGGTTACTTTAGTACTTAAGAGGAAAGTGACTCAGTCCAGAAAAGATTGCAGATCATTGAGAGAGACTTTTTGTGAGAGAGATTTGTTTGTTATGAAGCAATTCTTAGTTCTACTGACACATACAAACATTGAAATTGTCTGAACTGCTGTTTCAACCTGGGCTGATGGCAAAAGGCCCAGATTAACCATATTTCTCCATTAGAATAATAAATGACATCAAAGAGGAGTTGTTTCTGGTACTTACACGAGTGCAGCTGCTAATGTGAATGTGGTTATAACTCTGGTTGTTACACTCCTTAGCCACGTGGCACAGTGCCCTATAACTGCCTGGGAGGGTTCCAGCTGCGAACACCTTGGAAGCACTTTTCAAACTCTGCGCTCGCTCTCCCTCCCTCCCTCTCCTGTGTAATCTTGACCATCTGTCACTCATCCCTGGCTCTCACTGCATCTCTTCTGTCTCATAGTATCTGTCCTCCTTTTCATTCCTCTTTCCTCTCCCCCCACCAGCTTCATTTCCCCTGCCCTGTCACCCCTACCTGCTCCTTCCCCTCTGTGCATCTGAGCATCAGTGTAGGTCACACATCCACTTCCTCCTCCTCACTTTCAGTGACATTCACCCCAACTCTAACTGCCCTCCATTCTGAATCTCTCCACCTCTCACACCCATACTCACCACTACCTCTGCCCCTCCTGTGCCATCATTTCTAACCTCCTGCTCATCACCCTCCATCCTCTTCCCATTCTCCCACTGGGAATAAGGAAGAGGAACAAGGGTGAGGAATTCTTTCTATTTTAGTTCGATTGCCCTTTTCTTTGTCATATTTATTTTTCCTATATAGCAGAGACTGTATAATTCTTAAGATTGCTATTATAATGTGTTCATAATAATATTAAGTGCTGACATGAGATGCAGAAGGATAAGTGGTTCTTCCCTACACAACAATACACAGAAGTCTCTTAAGAGATTTTAACTCACTGATACAAGGACACACCAGATATTCCAAACTAAATATAAAAGTTCTTCTGTGAAAAAAATTGCCTTGACAAAAGTACAATAAAATATTGTTTGGATCCCATTTTTTATTGCTGCCATGTCTCTCCATCCCGCCCCACACCAAGCTGACATCGGAATTCAAAATCTTTCCCCACCTCATTTGCATCTGATATCTACATCAGCAGGTGCACAGGAAATGAAACTGGATTTCACCGACTAGATGGAGGCAATAAAAACATCTGCTAAATATTCTCAGTCTCCCAAGAACAAATATCCTCTTCTAGGCTTTTTCATCAGAGATAGAAATCCTTCAAGAGATTCATCATAAAAGTCTTAAAATATATTATTCATATTTATAAAGGATCTTTGAAGGTTCCTTTCATACTATTGAAAGGCATGGCTATCTTTTGGACTTGTATAAGATTCTTTTAACCAACTGGCAAAAGGATCCAACCATCTCCTCCTTCGAGTCTCTTCTGCAAACACACTTTTTCAAAGACACCCTTCAAACTCTAAAAGATTTTACCAAATGGTACATATCAAAAATATAAAACAACTCTGCCTCACCCTCAAACCGGGCAAACGGTGAAACTAACAAGATCAGTGTTTAAATATCCCTGTCCATTCACCCCCTGTTTATATATTTCTTGATTAGACAGAAACTCTTTGGGGCCATTTCTTCTTACCTACCGAATGCAATTCTCATGGTAGGAAATAAAATAAATCAATTAAAATGGTTTATTATGTGAAGTCCTAGTGAGTGCTCATGTGCTTAGCTTGCTGATATTAATATCATTAATGCCTTCCAGTGGCTGGCTGATGCTGGGATGCCTTCTATGAGACCGAGGTCTCTTGCTTCTCAGCAAGGAGCAGAATAGACTTGTGCTTCTGCTCCAGTCAATCTAAGATATAGAAAAATGAGGAAAGCTCAGTTTCAGTTAGTGTATCCATTTTTAGAATGTGCTAAACTCTTGACATGAAAATTAGAATCTGCTCAGTTGGCTATGCAAAAATGGAGGTATCCAGAATCAGCTTTAAAATCTCAGCCTGCTGGGGACTAAATCCTTAAAACAGGGCTTAAAAAATGTCCCACTTAATTTCCAGACTAAAATGCAAAATAAAACGGAGGGCTAGCACTATAAATCAGAATCGCTCATCTGAAAAACAAAAACAAGGAATAATTATGTATCTTCTATATTTCAAGTGCTTTCTGAAAGCACATAATAAGTTCCACTTCTCTTGCTATTTCTCATTATTTTCCTCTCAAAGCTGAACCATCTCCAGAGACTTACTCATGTCTTGTCTTCCTAAAAGAATATTGTTTAGAATATGCTAAAGAGAACAAGCCTTCCCAAGTCAGCCCTTGTATTGGTTTCAAATGAGGAGAGCTAAGTGAACTAGATCCAAAATTTGTTCACTCGTGAGATGGGCTAATATTGGAACCTTATATCTAAACACAGGGCCCCGTTCTCAGATTTGCACATGCCCCTGTGGTTTTGATTTTAGTCTGAGTCAGAGCTGAAATAGGAAGAAGCTAGTTTTCTCTCTCTGGTTCAATAGCAGTAGAAGTCTCACAAATAATTGCCCTCTTGAAATTTCCACCAGTCAAGATGCTGCAAAACTCATAAGAGCAGCTGACTGCACAATAACTGCATTCTAAATGTTCAGAGCATTCCCTGCTCAAAGGTAGGGATCAGATGGCTTTTTTTCTTTTTTTTAAACACTGTATGTTAGCAATAGTCTTGGAACCCTAGAAGGGACAAAAACCTGTCACATGGTTTAAAAGAGAAGAATAATCTAAAAAAGAAAAAATAAAACAAGACCCTTTAGGAACCTCATGACAAGAAGAAAAATGAAAGCAGACAATAAGGTCACAAGAACGATGTGTGTTATGAATGACTGTGCCAGTCCCCTGGAACACTGTCATTCAGTAGGCTCATAACAATTCGATATGAACAGCTCAGTAGCACTTCATAACATTCCAGACAGTAACTCATCTCAGCTCTAACATGCTATTCTATCTGGGGGGAAAAGAAGCACTATATATAATTCGGTAAGTTTATGTAAATCAAAATAAAGCATTAAATTTAGTCTTGTTAATCATGTACAAATGCCACAAATATAGCAACAGTTGTACAGTGCATGTAGCTGTCCCTTTGCAAAGTTGTCCCTTTTATTTAAAGAATCCATCAACAGGGACCTAGAGATTGATATCACAGTAATCTATTAAAAATTACTGCTAAGTATCTAAAACTAGAGCTTTGCATCAAACAGATGAACCAGTCCACGTTCAATTCCAAAAATAATTCAATTTGGAAGAACTGCAAGACAGACAAAGAAAAAGGATTTCAATAAATATGAAAGCTTTAAAGGCTGAACATTATATTTATTTTCACCAGGCAGACCAACAGAGTTGAAAATGTAGATGTAAAAACTATATATCTTATGCAGATATCAACAAAACTGCAACAATCTCAGTGGTGCCCATTCCAAAGCAAGAGGAATGTAAGAAATCAATCACGCGGAAGAGCAGGTCACTTTGGATTTGATCCTGCCAATTGTTGAGTGCCGTCAGTTCCAATGCCATAAACGGGAATTCAGGACTTTGAAAACTTTGAAAAGGTATTTTGCCCAAGCATGGTGTGTCATACCCATGTACATTGGCCTGTGTGAAAATTTGGTTCAATTTTGAAGTTAACTTACAGAGAACATGGAATTGTATGTATGTTTTTCACCTTCCTCTGTAGCAAGGGGCATGGCTCACCTACCGGTGAATTTTCTGTATCTTAAAGTCTTTAAATCATGATTTAAGGAGGTAAATAAGACAGTCATATGTTAGTGGCCTACTGCTGGAGTTGGGTAGATTTTGGTGAGGTTTTGAGGCCTGCATTTTGCAGGAGGTCAAACTAGATGATCGTACTGGTCCCTGCTGACCTTAAAGTCTATGGCTATGTCTACACTTGCTAAAATTAGTTTGAATTAGTTCGAACTAATTAATTCGAACTAATTTTAGTTAGTTCGAATTAGCTTAATTCGAACTAGCACGGCCACACTGGAATGTTAGTTCGAACTAAGCAAGCACTTGCTTAGTTTGAATTAGCGATCCCCATTCATTCCAATGGCTGGTTAATTCGAACTAAGAAATTAGTTTGAATTAACATGGCCACATTGGTTAATTCGAACTAGTTAGTTCGAATTAACCCCTTAGTTTGAATACTCTATTCGAATTTATTAATTCGAATTAAGGAAGCCCTTAATTCAAGCTAACTAAAGCCTAGTGTAGCCATGGCTTTAGTTAGTTCAAATTAAGCCGCCTTAATTCAAACTAACTTGCCAGTGTAGATATAGCCTATGAGTCTATGGTGCCTTAAATATATACTTGCAATTTGATTTGAAAGACTGAGGGCACCTGTACCTTGTGCAATTCCATGTTCTGTGTTTTTTCATCCATGTCTATCTATCTGTTTGTCTGTCTATCTATATGAAGAAAACATGGATGAAAAAACACTGACGTTTCAGCTCCTGGGCCTTTATTAGGCAACATATATGTATTGCTCTCAGCACATTTCTATGATCAGAATGAATGACGCTGTCTGTCCATCCCCTTCCTTTTCTATTTTGTGCAAAGCAATGAAGTCATTTTTACTCCTTGAGAGTTCTCCCCCCATATTTGCTTACAATATTAACAGCATCATACTAAATATGCTGGTATTTTCAGCAAAAATATATAGTCTAAAGGTATATTTTTAATAAAGAAAGTAGGAATATAGCGCTATATACGGCTTCATGAAACCTGCCAGCTCTGATCTCTGGACTCTCCTACAGTGTCTGAAGGCTTCTGCTGCCTCATAATGAGACAGGTGTTAGTATCTGACATATTTTCTAAAAGCCAAATGCTGAGGCCCTTATTTGGTGCTTGACATAAGGACCCCAGGTCTTGTTCTAAGGGAATAGGCATTTCCAAAAATGTCACATAACATGGCCATCCTCAGAAGTTAAAATGAATGTACAGTTTACGGTAGATTCTAGGGACAGTGACTGCACAGATTGTCAGCAGCTACTGGATTAATATTGTCAACATTTCATGTGTAGTTCAGCCCTCATTTAGTGGAGGCGGAAGGGAATGTGTTAACTGATACATGATTCCCTCTGAAGAAATATTCCCCAGTTTGCAAACATCAGGGGTGCACATACATTTTTCCTGTGTCTTCTTTGAACTCCCAAACCTGTTAGATTTACATTAAAGGCAGTTTTCATCTAAATACAAAACTCTCCTCAGATTGCATCTTTGTACATTTCCCTGAAATGTCTACCATCAAGTGCTTATCAGTATGTTTTGACTCTCAAGACACTTTCATACCAGGCGTTATGCTTATCAGTTAGGCTAACCCCATAGCTCTTCACTGTAAATTCTCATTCAATATGCACTGTGCATTGTTTATCAGCTTCATATCCTCAGACTGAATGACAGCCATCTTATTCTTCCATATGAAAACTCTTTATCGTTTGCCTCTTTAGCAATATTATTTTAAAACTCTACTCAGTGTGTCTTTCCTTTCTCAGGCAATTTAATGGATACAATTTTGATTGCTTGAATATCATTTCTGAAATTAGTTCTGCTAATATGAAATAACTGCTAGCATTAAAGCCATTTTTAATGGGACCATTTGAATTTCAGGCAGTATAACTGAATATTGTTTCAAATGTTGTCACACTTTTGATTTAATCATTTTTACAGGTTTCCAGTTTTCCTTGACTTGAAAGACTGAGGACACCTGTACCTTTGTGGAATTCCAGAACTAGCATTTGTGACAACTGTTGCTATAAAAATACTTAGGCAAATTTTAGAAAATTTTACAGCCTTTGACTTTTAGAACTACCTGTAGCATTATGCATCCTAACCATCTGCTGGACATTGAGGAATTCTAAATTTCCAGGTTCACATGGAAAATTTTTTAAAAAACCAACTCTTCATTCATTGTTTGACTAAACTTACACACAGCAATGTACAGTAATACATACAGCACAACAGTCTGTGAAACACAATTAGCAAGATGGTGGAACAACAAGAGAAACTCAAACCTGTCATGTTCCTGTTCACATTGGTCTTGCTAGTGCTTTTTAAAAAATCTTGATAGTAAATTTGAAAAATGCCTCTCCCACCCCTCTTCTTCCAGTGGCATGCTCTGTTCCCCTGCTGACCCCGCCCCCCAGCTGGGCAGTGGGGACAGCAAGGGACAGGAGCCTCGCGTTCTTTTTCCCTGCTGACCCCACCGCCCCAGCTGGTTAGCGGAGCTGGCAAAAAAAAGGTGCTGGTACTCCATACCCATGTACCGTCACAAAAAAAAAAAAAAAAAAACCCAAACCCAGCCACACTGGGTCTTGCTAACTGACATCATTTTCGAAAGTGTGACAAACACAAAACAATACCGCCCGTAGAATTGCTCTCTTTAAAAAAGTTGGGGGTTTTTTACTATTATTTCTGTCTTTAACTCATGCATTTCCACACATCTTTCCTGTAAAGCCAAGAAACTATTGATGTTGATAACTTTACTGTCCACTTCATCTAAGAACTTGGTTTTAGGTCATTATCGCTTTTTTGTGTTTGAGCATCAGCAGCCTCTGCTAACAACCTAATTTTGGGCAGAAAGAAAGGAATCCAATTATTCTTTCAAACTTCTAGAACATAGGTGGCAGGAAGAGGAAATTGCATTAGAATAGCAATGGGCGACTATCTAGTAGTCGAGTATTACCAAATAGCATTACAAAAATGATCTTATTAGCTTCCTTTGTGGCAAGTGAAGCTTGCAAATAAAGCTGTTGGTAGCTTAAAGAGCTTATCTGGATCCAGAAAATGCTACATTTCTAACACCTAATCAGTGTCCCACAAAAAGTAAATGGCAGTATTCGATAAAGCTCAAATAAGCACTCAGCAGTGGGTTTACTTATCAATTGTGTAACAGAATATGATTCCAAACCTTCCGCCATCTGGAGAAAACCAGGGAGATCTTTTGGGTGAGGGGGATAGCTACTTTTGGAGGAGACTTGCTCCCCACTCTGGATACAGATACCTTTTAAGAAGTAGCTTCTTAGCCCCCAAACCCTCTTTAGTGTGCCCAGGAAGCTTGCTTTCCTCTGTGGGTATAACTACTTGCCAAGCTGTCCTGCTTTCCTCCCTGAAGGCCTTCTTCAGGGTGTGGCTAATGGTCCTACTGGCCGTCTGAGGGAGTAGGCAGCTGTAAGAAGGATCCAGTGATTCCTCAACCAAGAACCACCAAATTGCACTTTTACAGTTAGGAGCACCTGGCACATCTCCAAAGTTCACACCCACACCACTCACTGAACAGAAAAGTCTTGCAGCCCAAGAGATTCCTGGGTCCCTCACTTCCCGCAAGAACCACGCATCTCTCAGGCCTAGACTGTCTGATTTACACCTCACCCTGCAATGGGGTTAGTGTGGAGCTGAATTCCTCTAAGAGGAATGATCCCACACTGAGCTTTGCAGCACTCAGAGGGACAGAGCACACAGCACTTTTTTCCCCACATGGTGTAATCTTCCTGGACACTGAATCTGCTACATGGACTGGGAAGGGGTCATAGCCCTGCCTCCTCCTTGCTCCTTTTAGACCAAAGTAACAGAGGAGCATGTTGTCCTTTGAGTAAGGGCCTGCGAGTGTGACAGGACATTGCACAAGGAGGGGAAGATCGTTATGTGGTTCCTCCCTTCAACTGCATAACTGTCAGGTCATAATCCAGCCTCAGAAAGAGATGGAGGGGGAAAATTGTAAACAGTAGCAAGTGACCAATGTACCGCTCAGCAAAAGGCTGAAAAAGTAGCGCCATGACAACAGTTTTTCAAGGCTAATAATTAGTGTTGGTTTTCCTTCATAGCATTTCTTTACAGTCCCTTAAATAGCAGGTTCCCACCTCCTTTGAAAAACAACTGGCTGTTGGCAGGCGATAGAGTGAGAAGAGACTGTCCTTCAACAGCCTTTTAATAATGTTAATAAATACAGCCACAATACCTCGAACACCTAAATAAAAAGTAATAGCTTTCGTTCCTTTACTTTACTCCCTCCTCTCATCTCCACTGCCTCGTGCTTCTTTCAGTAGCATACTGAGGTGGGGGATGCAGGGAGCCATGCCCCTGGGGCTCCAGCCCGGGAAAGGGTGCAAGGCAGGCCCTCACCAAACCCTGTTCCCGTGGATTGCTGCTGTCTGACAGTCACTCACAGCTCAGCTGACCCCAGTCCAATCATCACAGCCAGGGCTTCCAAGTTCCTGATCTACCTCACAGGATGGGGGTTTCTGTGGTGAATAAGGGCGGGTGTGAACCAGGGGAACTCCTGGAATTGGGGACGGGGGAAGCAGCTGAGGTCTAAGTGGAATCTGCTCAGGTGTGTATTCCACCCCCCCCGACCTCGCCAAGTTTCCTGCTGCAAGGGCCGAAGCTGCCTCCAGCCCTGAAGCAGCCACAGAGGAGGGGCAGGGCTGGGGACTGCGACCACTCTCTGCATCCCCTTGTGGCATGCAATGGGAATGGCCACAGCCGCCTGGCAGGGAAGGGAGAAGAGAGGAGGAAAGCATTTCCTGACTCCTCAAATGTGACTTTGCATCTTAAAAAAACAAAAGCAGGGCAAGCACTTATTGGTCAGTAGGAACTATCTATACAGAAATACAAATGCAAAGCTCACCTGCCTGAGCAGTGAACACTCAGTGTGAGCGCTGCACACTGCGTTAGAGCAGGGAGGGCAGCAGAGCCAAGCCTGTATTTGCGCTCCCCAAGCCTTTGGCCCTCACCCCTCTACTCCACACACACCTCCCTCCCTGGAGCAGCTGGGGAGGAGTGCCAGGACACCTGCCCTACATGGCTGGGGTTGGGGGGCAAAGGGGGAAGAGCACAAATGTAGGCTTGGCCTTCAGGTACTAGAGACCCTTGGTATGCCAGCAGCTTTTTCAGCCACCCTATTCCAATTTTTGTTTCTGAATCTCAGCTGAACTTAAACCAGGGGTATTTGGCATAGCTGTGCTTAGCTCTAATGGCTAAAAACCTTTGCTCAGGAACAGAGTCCTTGAATGCTCTATTTTGTGATAAGCTGGATGATCTGTTTAATTCTCTCCCCCCGCTCATTTTCCTTAGCACCACAAAGCTAGCATTCCTGATTGCTAGCGTGCTCTGAGAGGATCCTGACGACAAAACTAACTGCTCTCCATCCAATTGGTTTCCCATTTATATTTCTGATCTCTACATCACATGGATTCCCTTTGGCTTTACAATAAAATCCATTCCTGTGCTCTGATCACAGCACATTACTATGGCATGATCATCATATTTAATCATTATTCTTTTTGCTATTGGTTACGAAATTAATTCCACTAGCTCTGAATCACAGAATTAATCTGTGACATTAAGTATGAAACCTTGCTTCACTCTCCAAATGTAAAGATTTGCTCAGTGAAGAATTACAAACCTGTGAAAATAATGGTCTCACGGCAAAGCCACTGCAGTTAAATACACTTAATTTGGGGTGGGGAGGAGAGGCTAATCAACTTTTTGATTTAGGATGTGCCCTCAGGCTACCCCCTTTCACACCATTCTCTCGTCTCAGCAATCACAGAGGACATTGTGGGTCAATTGCACATCTACTCCGAAGGCTCTTTTCTGCTGGGTTCTACAAGGTTCTTTTCTGCTACTTAAGTCAAGTTAAGGAAACTGTAGTGTAGACGCAGAGTAAATTAAGTCGACTTAAGCCTTCTAAAATTTCCTGTATTTCATCATGTAGGCCCTCACAGTTCTTTATCTAACTTCCCTCCTCAGGGTTAATGCAGGAAATATCTGTTGATCTGTGTAATTTCCCCATCATCATATTTCTCATTACTGAGACTTCATCATTTGCAGAAAGAGATGGAGTTGCCCTGTCTGAGAGATTCATGCCTTTCATGCTTCATATGGTAATGCTGTATTGCCAGTTGTTGGCAGCCCATTGGGCTTGATTCTGAGTTATCCTGATCCTGTATCTGGGTACAAAGGTAGATTTTGAATGATTTTATCTCTGCTCTTGCTGTATTTTCAAGACACACAGGGGCCTGACTAATATCTGGAATGAGGCACTGTAGACACAAAACTGTTCTATTTTATGTGCTGCTTCAGACGGCTCTCTTTGGGCCCTGGGAAGCACAGAACAGATGTACTGTTATACACTCCAGACAGGGTCCCAATACTCCAGATCCATCTGAGGAACTTAGGACCAGTATAGATTCCTTTTTACTAGCCAAGGAGGCCTTCTGTGTATTCTGTGTATTGTGTATACTAGTTTCAAATCAACATAAGGGGAACTTTCCATAGCTGAGAATCTGGTTTGTTGCTTTCAAATTTATGCTTTTATTGTTCTCATTATTTAATAGTCATGCAGTGGTGAGTAGTTGATGTTAACATGTTTCTTGGAAGACTGAAAGTATACTAAACTTTTCATGTGAAGGGAACGAGAAGACATCTCTCCATTGCCACATCAAACTCCTTCTAGCCCCAGTACATCCTTCTAGAGACCTTCTGAAGTGCTTGTTGTCACTGTTTCAGGATACATGCATTCCCCCTCGAAGGTTCCTCAAGTGCACCCACTTAAGGTTTCCAGCACCCAGCTGTCACCTATTTTGGATGGAGACTCAGATCTCTCTCTCTTTCCTGACTGGGGACGAGAGGATTTGTAAATTCATAGATTCTAAGACCAGAAAGGATCAATGTGATCACTTTGTTTGACTTCCTGTATAAAACTGGTCATTGAACTTCCCCAAAATAATTCAGAGAACGTATCTTTTAGAATATCTACTACATCATATCTTTTAGTAAAACATCTGATCTCCTTTTTCTTTATGCTGCTTTTCCTGGTGACGGTCATGGCAGCAGGATGGAAACCAGAGAGAACCAGATCTCCCTTTCTTCTGCAACATGTTCCAGATCCTCTTGGGAGATTATGAAGTGTTCCCATGTTAGCTGCAAGATATAATCCCTTCAGCATGTCCTGAGTGTTGTTCTCAGTGGGACACCCAGTAAAATTCCAACAGAAGCTTACCAGGGATTATCCTTATCAGGTGCCCAAACTACCTCAGCTGACTCCTTTTGATCCAGAGGAGTAGTAGCTCTATGATAAGGCTTTCCTGGATAGCTGAGTCTTTCACTCTGTCTCAGAGAGTCACCCATGTCACCCTGCAAAGAAACCTCATTTCCACTGCTTGTACCCACAATCTTGTCCTTTCAGTCATTAAAACATCCAATCTTGACTTTTCCCCCACAATCTTTGGAAAATTGTTCCAGTGGACAAATACTCTCACCATTAAAATTTTATGCCTTATTTCTAGTCTGAATATACCTAGATTCAACTTCTAGCCATTTGATCATGTTGTATCTTTTTTGCTAGATCCCTTTATCAAATATTTGTTCAACACGATGGTACTCAAAGATTGCAACCAAGTCACCCGTTAACCTTCTTTTTGTTAAGCTAAACAGACTGAGTTCCTTGAGTCTGTCACTATAAGGTATGTTTTCTAATCCTTCAATCATTCTTCTAAATCTTTTCTGAATCCTATCTAAATTATCAACATCTTTCTTGAATTGTGGACACCAGTGTTGGATACACTATTTCAGAATTTCACTGTTTCAGCAGATTGCACCAGCACCACATACAGAGTTATAATAACCTCTCTACTTCTATTTGAGATTCCACTGTTTATGCATCCCAAGATTGCATTAAGTCTTTGGACCAGTGTCACACTGGGAGCTCATGTTCATCTGATTCTGCCGTCCATTGTGTAAGTATGATCTACATTCTTTGTTCCCAGATGTATACATTTACTTTTACTCACACTAAAACACCTATTGTTTGCTTGTATTGCATTACCCTCTTTTAGTTCTTTATTAATGAATCCCATATCAGCTACTCCATTATCTTGCTTGGGATCGATGTCAGGCTGACAAGCCTATAATTACCCAGGTCATCCTGTTTACCCTTCTTAAAAATTGGCACATTAGTTTTCTTCCAGTCTTCTGGAATTTTCCCAGTGCTGCCAGACTTATTGAAAATCAACATTAATGGGAAGAAGAACGGCATGCTTCATCCAGAATGGTATTATCTGTTTCCAAGTCACTAATAACTCAGAAGAAACTAATCTTGAATACTTACAGATCAATGTCCTAACAAATAAAGCACAAGATACTGGGTATACCTTGCCCTAACTGATACAAAGGAACTCATCACTGAACTAAAAGTTAATAGTAGCTTTGGTACAAGTGATCATGATTTGACCACATTAATGGCTGAGAGCTCACAAGTTTAAAGCTGCAAAGTTCTCTGACTCACACTGTGATATCCCCAGCAAGCCAATCTGCGTAAACTAAAAGGATGGAACCTATGCTTTGATTTCTCTCCCAGGGATAAGAACAGCCATTACAAGTTACTCAAAATCTCTTTCGAAGCACACATATTTATTCTTAAGGTAAAAGCCTTACGGAGAAAACACACTAAAAACAATAAAAGAACCTGCATGTATGGTAAAAGCTAACAGGAGGGCACTCCCAACTCCATCAGCCATTCTTATCATCAAGAGGACAGCCTCTTGCACCAGTCTTCCCAGTGCTCTCCCTTGCAGTCAGAAACAGCCAAAGAGGGTACTGATTTTCCTGTTTTCACTGTGCATACACAGAAACAGCATGTCAGTAGATTCCCAAGCTCCTGGGCTTCTGCAGGCCACCCAGGAAGCATGGTGTAGGCCACACTGAAGAGGGAGCCATGCAGCTTAGCACTGCTTCAGCCAGAATCAGAGCTATGACATCAACCAGGTGAAGAATAATTCCATGGCAGAGGTGCAGAGAGGAGAGGTGCAGAGCAGGCAGCTGGGCATGGGTGGCAGGGTTTTCACTGGAGGGGTTGCATGCTGACAGTTGTTTGTGGAGCAGGGACAAGGAGGAATTGGATAATGTGGGGGTTCAGATAATAGAGCATCGGATAAATGGGAGAATGCTATATATGATTTTAAATTATAATTCACAATTTGTAATTCACACTGAACTTGCTAGTTGGATAAGTCATTCAGGCTGCGCCTACACAGGTAAATTAAGTCGACTTAAACTTGGCTTAAGTTGACTTAATTTGCCCTGCGTCTACACTAAACTTTGCTTAAGTCGACTTAAGGAAAATAAAGTCAACTTAATGAAAATTAAGTCGACTTTATTAAACCACTTTTCTACTCGACCTAAGGCTTAATTCATTTTAAAGTCGAATTAAGCCAGTGTAGCCCTGGGGTAGCCCTAAGTCGACGTAGGGCTACCCCAGGACTATACCAATGCCCTCCCTGCCGGGGGGCACAGGGGGAGCCTGGCATGCCCCCCAAAGGGCAGGGCAGAGCCCTGTGTGATGCTGTCTGGATTTAGGGAATCATTTATGATATTATTTTCAATGGATATCTCATAAATGCTATAATCCATAGGAGCTATGTCATGTTTGGTATCAATAGAAAGGTAGTAATTTGCTGGGAATGATTATATAGTTTATGTCTAGGAATTCTATTTCAATTAGAAGTTAGGAATATGGTGTTCTATCTATACTTTAACTTATGTTATTTTATTGAAATGGCTGAGAGAGGTGGGTGTGTCAAACCATTGTGTCCTTAATGTTTAGGAATTTTCCAGCTACAAATGGGCCCAGGGAGTGACCTGATGAGCCATTAAGGACATAAGGAATACAACCATTGTGTCCTTAAAGTTGACTTAAAAGTTCAAGGGTAGACAGAGCCTCAATTAGGGAACAAAAACAATGGCACATGACTTAAATAACCAACAACAACCACAAGTACAGCATACGCAAAAAAACTCTTAGCAATCTGCTGGCATAAATTGATAATAATTACCAATAGTTAATGAATTTTAAAAACAGCAGCTTGCTGATAGACAATTCACATACACAAATGGGGAAATAATTAAGTACATTTTGTTATAAATTATTCACCCAGCTCTTCTTTAAACTGAACTATGGACTCCCACACAGCATCATCATAAGCCACTAATATATAATATATAGCTCTTATACAATTAGACATTACAACCTTTAATGTTTTCCTAAATATTCCAATACTTCTTTAAAGTGACAAGTGTGTATGGTGAGAATTTACATGGACATTCCCATGCAATTAGCAGAAAAATAATTTATTTTGCTTTTCTTTTTAAGAAGAGAGAGATTACTCCCAATCAGAGATTCTTGTGTGTTCTGACACAGGGAGAATTCCTAGATATATCAATATACTTTTCCCCACTGCACTTGTCTAATGGTTTTTCTCTACAACCTACGCATATTCATATTAAGAAGATGCCCTTTTCCATTTGAATGAATTGCTGTTGGGCTTGTAGAGACATAGAACAGATCCTATGGGATGTTAGGAAGTGCTGGGCAGGCTCAAGGGAGTCAAAACAGTGAGGCTGAAAAAATAACACGCTCATTTTCTAGTCAAGGCTTTGTTAAATGGTTTTTAACCTGTGCTGTGAATATCTGCTCAGCACAAAGACAGCTTTATGAAGGATGCTTAATCCTATTTCCTTTATATCTGATGGAGAAAAATTACAGTTTCTTAAACAGGAAGCAATTGAAATAGAGAGCTAATTTACAGTTTTAATGTACAGTGCTCAAAACGTGCTCTACACAGAGCAAAGCTTCTTAGAACTGTATACAGTAAATATTTTACTACCGGTAAATCACAGCTCTGTAAGGAGCCCTCCTCCCTGCTTTTCCAGTAGTCAGAGGTTATGTTATGTTATGTTATTGATGCAGAGATCTGGCAGCACGTGCGTTCTGGACCTTTATCCCATCAGCATAATTCTGAAAAAAATATCCTCTGACATCATTAAAAACATACTGTAACAAATAATAAGTTATCAGTAATTCCTGCAATCTTCAAGTGTTTCTGTTAATTTTGCAACAGAACCTTTTGTAGTTTGGAAGTACCTGGTTGAACCAAGTACAGGTAATTGTAACAACTCGGAGAACAACTGTCATGTAAAGTGCAAATATACCTAATGGAATTTGTATTACATTTCAAAAGTGCCAAATGTGGAGTGTTTGCTGAGAAACATAGTAAAGGAAATGCAGTGAATGGCTTTTCTGCTCATTATAGGATTGGGCATGGGTTGATCCAGGCTTCATACTTTGATTAGCTGGGTTCCCAAATAAGATGTCAAAGGACTACTAATGAGACTCCAGCTCTTCTGAAACATTCATCAATGCCACCAATTCCTCGTGTCCCCTCACCTGGCATATATCCTGTATTTCTAAAATTGCTTGAGTCTTGGCCCCATTTTTGTCATTATTTCCCACAATTTATGCCACATCCTTTTAGTAATTGTAATCCTGTCCTCTTAGCAAAGAAAAGTAAGAAATTGGGTAGCATTTTGCAAAGTAAATAGTTTCAAGCAATTTTTTTAAACTGGTCAGACTATTGCATATTTAGAATGATAGATTCTCATCAAAGGAGGTTTTGACAATCTCTTTTTATAACAGCACAATGCTCTGCTAACACTTTTACTGATAAATAGAATACTCACATCACCCACTCTAATACCAATGATCTTTTATTTAAAGTTCATCAATGGACTTGCCCTCAGCCCACCTCCTGGATCTTCTGTTTCTACTCTTCTACCTACTCCCTCTGCTTTTGTCTCACACTGAAATCCTCCCTTTCCCTTCACATAATCTCACCAAGGTTCGTGCTGTCACCTGGACCGGTATTTCTGCATCTATCTGCCTCGCAATTTCCAAGAGAATCTAAATCTTATCAGAAAAATATCACATTGCTCCTTACCATACATCTCTTTCCTGCTATCAGACAGTGAGTTTTGTTGGAGATGAATATCAAGATTTTTGTGATTAATCTTTTATCAGTTTTCATAAAGAAACAATTAAAACTACAAAAATGTAAATGACTTACAGCTTGTGAATATTTTCAATACCATATGTGTCACAGGACCTTTAACAGGAATATGGAATTAACTACATAGATACAACATATAAGGAGATGGTTACAGTAATGAAGTAGAAGACTTACATGAATGGGGAGAAGGGAAATTTTAGGTCTATAAGTGGTAGGGGCATCTGGCATTCTTTGAGCTATCTCAACATTTTTATCCAGTGTACCTAGAAAGGGGTCCAAATGTCAGCACATTCATATACCTGCTTTCTGTGAAATCTACATAGCATTAGAACCCTTGTACTGAGGAAAAGTAAGAGTAGACCCTACTCAAGGGATGTATGAGCCAACAGAGTCTCAAGTATCTAATGTGTAATTACAGTCCTGGTTTATGACCCTGAAGGTGAATTTAACCACAAAAGATCAAGCACTTAAATAAAATCTCCAGCAATCACAAGAGGGAAATGAGATTCTCCATATATTTTAGTGAAAAACCTGTGAAAAAGTTCAGGATCATTGAGATTAGGCCCATAATTATTAGCAAAAATTAGTTCATTTGTGGTAATTTTAAAGATTTGTGGTAATCCATTTGTGGTAATTTTAAAGATTAAATATTTGTCCTATCATCTGAAATAAACACTGAGAGTGCATCTACACTTAAAAATTAAGTCGACTTAACCTTGCTTAAGTCGACTTAATTTACTCTGCGGCTACACTACACTTTCCTTAAGTCGACTTAAGGAAAAATTAAGTCAACTTTATAAAACGTAGTTTTACGTTGACTTTGCTGGCTAAGTCGACTTTAGAAAGTCGTCTTAGCCAGTGTGGACGTGGAGTAGCCCTAAGTCAACTTTAAGTTGATTAGGGGCTCCAGGGCTTCCCCACTGCCCTCCCTGCCAGGGTGGCTGGCACAGCCACAGTCTGGTGTGCCCCCCCCCCACGAAAGTGGGTTATAGCCCACGAAAGTTTATGCCCCAAGAAATCTGTTAGTCTATAAGGTGCCACAGGACTCTCATTGTTTTCCCTTTCTACTGTGTCTAGGTCCATGCTGCAAGTACCTTCCTGCAGTGCCATGGCAGTGTTTGAATCAGAGGAGCTTCAGTGTTCCCAATAACATGCAGACAATCCTGTCTCATTGCAGTTCACAGTAATCTGTGTGAGCATCGTCACATTGCTTAGCAACTCCGTCAGCCTCCTGTGCATAGAGCCATCTAGTGGGTGCTAGTACATGATTCAAATGGGATTTGCTGCTGCCCACCAGCGGAGACTTCGGTTTGGGGAGTTTTATGTTTCTGCTCCTTATCTTCAGGCAGCTCATGAAAGCAATCACAGCCATAAAGATTCAGTTAGCAAGGGCGTGGCACTAAGTATTGAGGACTGAGACAACCCATGATATCCATGCTATATTACTCTCATAATTCAAAATCCCACATAGAAAACAGAGACCATATAGATGTGCTCTAACTTCAGTGCACCCAGCCATAGGCAGAGTGTTTGTATATGGAAATAAAACGAGGGCTAATTAGATCAAGGCACACTAAGTGCCAGCAGTCAGAGTAACTAGAAATGTTTATAGTTCATTTCTGAAGCTCTCTGCTGCCTGAGGCTTTTGGAATGAATAGGTCATTTGCCCAGATATTACACGTAGCAATGCAGGAAATCTCACTTAATACTTTAGCTCTTTTGTTTTGCCAGCGTCCTAGCCCTGACAAAAGCCGCCCTTTGCGCCGTAACTTGCAAAGCCTTGAAAAATCAGTCTTTAAGATGGGGAATTATCCCAGCTAAGCTCTTTTGTCTTTCCTTTGCCTTGCACAGAATGCATTCCTCGGTTGTAATCTTGAGGAATTTGATTATCAGGGCTGTGAGTTTAGTCTTAGAGGTAGGCCATGGGCCCTGAGACCTGTTGGCTGTTTCAGAACCAAATATAAAGTCATCAGGCAGATCAAGAATTTCTATTAAGAGTCTGGGTACAAATTCAGTGGTTTCCCTTGTTCTGCTCTCTCAGGGACTCCTGTGATTATAAGTTTATTTCTGCATGATTTGCCTTTCAGATCAGTCAGTTCAGCTTTAATTAATGTTATATCCCTGATGTGTTTCTCACTGGAAGCAGCAATGGTCTGCATTTGACCTTCTACTGAGGAAATACAGCTCTTGGCCTCTGACATCCTACCTGATAGTAGCTGCAAAGAGGATTTAATAGCCACCATCAATGTTTGAACAACGGCAACTACAGCTTTAAGTGCCGGGGTGTCTGTATCCCCCTTTGGAACACAGTCACTGTTCTGAGCACCAGACATCTTGGAGATGGAGTGTCTCGTTTTCTGGATGTTTGATTTGAAGAGGAGCTCGCTACTATTGTTGAGCCCTTAGCTAGCATCAGTGCAGTTTAAGGTGTGTGTTTTTCGGTTTATGGAAGGAAAATGGTGGGGGCCCAGCAGCAGATTGCGGAGGATGCTGGCAGATTGCCCATGAGTACTTATGAGTTTACTTTGCCATGTTCCGCTGCCCCATCAATATGGTTCTATATGTGCCAAATGAACTGTTTGCCACAACACAATATTTCAAGCCAGCATCCATGCTCTAATTAAAAGATAACTGTCACACCTCACTGAACCTTCTTTGGCGGGAAGGAACTTCTCCATCACAATGTCTTGACCCACACAAGTTCCAAAGGGAACTTCAAAGCATCTTCAAAACATCTGACAAAGTGGGATTTTCTCCCACGAAAGCTCATGCGATAAATAAATTTGTTATTCTTTAAAAGTGACACAGGACTCCTTGTTTGTTTGGTTGACCCACACAGTACTTTACTGACCAAGGAAGAACCTCAGCATAAAACACTAAAAGCTAATGAGTGAGGAGGAAGATTTTCATTAATTGTTAGACCTCTTAAATTTTATAGGAAATCCTCCATAATCATGAAAGCTTCTGGATGGAAAAACCATTACTCATATTTCCTTGAAGACCCCATCACGTGCACAAAGAATTAAGCAAAACGATATCTTGTCAAACTAAACATTTTCCTGTTGCTTATGAGCTGCTGGCTATCACCCTTTCATTACAGAGCACAGTTCTACTCCTGAACCAGCCTGTCAAGAACACTGGAATTACACTCTGAACAATAGGAGATCATTCATATCTAGCAATATGTTGTATGCCATAAATTACAGGCATCCTCGCCTTTCCGCTGATCAATGAAATGAATTGGATGACACATGATTCAGAATTTGAGTACTGTCTCTTCTGCAGCAAACTAAGAATTCTGATTTGAATAACCCTCTACTCTGGACAGATCAAACTAATTAAAGCTAGATAAGAGGAAGGTGGTAAGTGGTGCAATTGAGGGGAAGATAATAGTAAGCAATTCAGATGGAGAGCCAATAAAACCTAAAAATAGGTCTCGAGTTTTCTTTTGACAAATGGTACCGCAGCTTTATCGTGCCCAGATTCAATAGAACACGTAATATCTTTGCTGCTTAAGTGACACAGTATAAATGTACAGAACAGAAGTCTAAACAATTGCTTTAAAAGCTACAAGATTTTTCACCTTTGTTCCCAGATGTATTGAATCAGGCAAATGCAGACTGAGACTATGTACACATGATCAGATTAAAGCACAACATGGCAATCGCGCTATAAAAAAACACGTGACCTTTATTGCAGGATAGAGTGTACACACGTCGCTCCTTGTAACGCAATAGAATTCTTTGCAATGTCGCGGTGTAGCGCAATGAATTCTGGGCACCTATCCCACAGTTCAGTTTTCCCTCAATCTGCGCTTGGAATCATGGGATGAAGGAAAAGAATGCAAAGCATCATGGGTAAAATCTCAGTTTCCCATGGTGCACTGTGTTCCCCTTGCGTCTTCCTCGTTGCCAATAGCAACTCGCGCCTATTTTCAACAGTGCAGTGACGCACTACTTGCGAGCAATCGCAACAGCAACAGCATGGATCCTGCTCTGATCTCCACTGTCGCCTTCAGCATTCTAAATACATCTCGGCTGGTTGCTTAGTACGCAATGAGCTCCGAGTCAGACGAGGACACTGAGGAGCAGGGGCTGATCGATGCCATGCAGAGCAATAGCACCACGTTGCTCAGCTCCTTCACCGATCATCTGCACACGGTGCAACGCCGTTTCTGGTCGCGAGAGACAAGCACCGAGTGGTGGGATCGCATTGTTATGCAGCTGTGGGATGACGAGCAGTGGGTACAGAACTTTCCACAAGACTCTGTTGTCTTTCTACAATAGACTAACACGGCTACCCCTTTGGAATTTCTGGAACTGTGTTCAGAGTTGGCCCCTGCTCTGCGACATAAAAACACCAACATGAGGTCAGCCCTAACGGTGGAGAAGCATGTTGCAATTGCTCTCTGGAAGATGGCGACTCCTGACTGCTACCGGTCAGTTGCAAACCAGTTTGGAGTCGGGAGGTCCACCGTCGGATTAGCCCTCTCACAAGTCTGCCGAGCCATCAATTGTGTTCTGCTACGGAGGACGGTGACGTTGGGCAATGTTCGTGAGATTGTGGACGGCTTTGCTGCCATGGGATTCCCTAACTGCAGGGGAGCCATAGACGGCACACACATCTCTATTTTGGCTCCAGACCATCTCGCGACCAAGTATATCAACAGGAAGGGCTACTACTCCATGGTGCTGCAAGCACTCGTGGATCACAAGGAACGTTTTACGGACATCAATGCTGGGTGGTCGGGAAAGGTGCATGATGCCCGTATTTTCAGGAACACTGGTCTGTACCGGAAGCTGCAAGGGGGTACCTTCTTCTCTCATCAAAAAATTACTGTGGGGGATGTGGAGATGCCCATAGTCATCCTCAGAGATCCAGAATACTCACTGATGCCATGGCTCATGAAGCCATACACCGGGAACCTAGATCGCAGCAAGGAGCGGTTGAATTACAGATTGAGCCACTGCAGAATGACTTTGGAGTGTGCCTTCGGCTGTTTAAAAGGGCGCTGGCGCTGTTTGTATGGGAGGCTGGACTTGGCGGAGGACAACATCCCTGCTGTGATTGCATCGTGCTGTGTCCTTCATAACATTTGTGAAAGTAGGGGAGAAAAGTTTTCCCCGGGGTGGGCTATGGAGGCACAGCGCCTCGAGGAAGCATATGAACAGCCAGCTACTAGGAGTACTAGGGGGGCCCAAGGAGAAGCTGCTTGCATAAGGGAGGCACTCAGGGACCATTTCAGTGATGCCCTCCCCTTGTTAACTTCCAGGACGCATCAGGTGCACCTTATGAGATTTTCAATGTGTACAAATAAAGCCACTCTTCAAATTATTTGTCACTGTTTTTATTAAAACCTAAAGGGGAGGGGGTTTACAGGTGGGTGTAGCTGCGGGTCTCTAAAAAGTAGCTCTGTGGGGGACTGGATGTTGCAGTGTACCAGGGGGACGGGTGGCCTTCAAAGAAATTCTTTGAAGGACTACAGGGTGTGGGAGGCAGACACAGCTGAACTGTATGGAGTGGAGCCCGTACATTAATCGCCTGGGTCTGCAAAGCAATCATGCTCTTGAGCAGTTCTGTTTGCTCCTTCATCACGCTTATCAGTTCGTCCCTGTGTTTCTGCCTCCTCTGTTGGGATTCCTCTGTCCAGGCTCGATTCTCCCTCGCGGATTCTTGTGCTGTTTTCAGCAGGTCCTGAAAAATATCCTCCCTGTTTCTTCGAGCACGCCGCCTAATGTTTCTCATGCGGTCCGCTGGGGTAGACATCGGCCTTGTGAAGGTCGAATCTAAAAAAAAAAAAAAATAATAAAGCTGTTGTTAACACAGAGCCTAGATAACCAATGTAACCTTCCAGTAGCGCATTCCACTGGAAGGTGCAGGGCAGTCAACATCCTATGCTTCGCTGAAGCGGACAAGGTATGTCCTAATAGAAAGCTTACTGGGGGCTAACATTCTGCACAGGGCACACAGATGGAACCCGATATCTCTCTCCTCAGAGTGCCCCTGCAGCTAGAATACATATCCTACATGCCACCGGTTGCAAGCCAGGACCATATGCTGCTGCACTGTGTTCTGCCATGGTTCCCAGAGCTGTGCTTTGCAGTTGGCGAGGCAGAGTATCCGTCTTTGGGAGCATAGACACAAACGCTCTCCCATCTAACCTGAGTAGTAGGCTCTGGAGGTATATCGAGGAAACCTTTGCTGACCTAAATACAGATGATTTTTTGACAATCACTGCTTGTGTTGATGCACTTCTAATGAATGCAGGGTAAAGAGTGTGCACAGCGGGGACTGAGACAGCAAGCACCCCCACCCCAGACAATAATATTTTAGCAGGAGCCATAGCTGCACGAAAGAGAAACTTACCAGAACCCCCCTCTGCCGCCTCAGAGGACACGCTGCAATTCATGTCTTGGGTGGATGTCTCAGCGGGGGTGCAGAAGAGCTCCTGGCTACACGCTGTTGCGCTTTCCTCCAGGTCATCCTCCATCTCCTCCTCCTCCTCGAGTCCTCATCCTGCTCGGGTCTGGCATTCACTGGATGGGGGGGGCCAATGTGTCCACGGGACTCTTTGCAGTGGTTGTGGGGTCCCCACTGAGGATGGCTTCTATCTCTTTATAGTACCTGCATGTAGCAGGCGCTGATCCAGAACGGCGGTTTGCCTCCTTCGCTCGGTAATAGGTTATTCTTAGCTTCTTCACCTTTGATCTGCACTGCACAGTGTCTCTATCATAACCTCTCTGACATGGCCCAAGAAATTATGCCAAATGTATCATAATTTCGCCTGCTGCCGCGTAGCTGCGCCTGCACAACGAACTCTCCCCAGATGCTGATCAGGTCCAGCACCTCTGCCGTGCTCCAAAGGGGTGCACGTCTTCCACGATGGGCCGCCATTGCTACTGATGATTGGAGCTGCACTCCACTCCACAAGGAAGAGAACAGGAAGTGAAACAGACGAGAAATTCGAAAATCCCGGGAATCTGATCAGGGCGGGGACTGTTTCGTCACGGCCACAGAGCGGGTGGAGGGAAGACCAGAGAGGACGACTTTGGAATGCTGGGACACTTCCGGAGGCCAATAATTGCGCGGTAAGCGTACACACGAGTGGAAAGGGGCAACAGGTTTTCCGCATTAATTCCTACCACCCTCGTCGAGGTGGTTTTTGTATTGTGCTACAACAAGGCAGTTAACGTGCAACAGCCCTATTGCACGAGTGTACGCTGTTGTTGGTATCGCACGGTAATGATTGGTAATGCGCGATAAAGTGATTGTGTGTACAAGGCCTGAGTGTCCTTGTGAGTCCATTTCACGCCAGTTGCAAACAACTGAACAGAGTTCCAGCAAATACAACAGTCTTTCAAATATCTTCCATGCACTTTAACCTGCTTTTAACTCTGATCTCTACAAGCACTGTTTTCTCCATTCCCTCCTAGCCAACAAAGGTACAAATAGCTGGAGAGAGACTCCCACATTTCCAAGAAGTTGCATGTGTGTTTTAGTTGTCTGAGTCTTAAGGATAAAACACATATCAATAACTTTGAAAATTAAAAAAATAATGATTTATCAAGGAAAAAATACCTCAGCATTTTCTGGTGAGGAAAATATGGATGTTTTAAAAAATTACTGTGTGTCTGTCCTAAAGGGGTAGATTTTTTTTGCATGTTACAGATACAACTATTAGACACAAGAATGTGAGGTTTGATTATATCATTTTAAAGTGATAAATATGCAAACAACACAGAATGTAGCAATAAACTTCAGATTTAAATTCATATTTAAAGGTAACAAATGAGGGACAGGGAGAATATTTTTCTAAATTACAGCACAATTTAAAAATGGATTTCTCTGAATAGCTAAATAAACAAGTAGTCCTGTGGCACTGTTAAAGACTAACAAATTTATTTATCACATGAGCTTTCGTGGGAGAAAATCCCATTTCGTCAGATGCTTTGAAAATGAGGAACTTACAGAATGGGAGGAAAATAAATGCAATGAAGTGTAAGTCATAGGATCAGGTCAGACTGTTACAGCAAATCAATGCAGCAGCTACAGACCAAACAACAGAACCACTAAAGCAGGCACATATTCCTGCAACAAACCACCCACATATCTGCACAAAAGTCACCATCGCAGGACCTTATCAAGCCAGCTACTCCATCAAGGGCTCATTCACCTGCTCATCCACCAATGTGATTTATGCCATCGTGTGCGAGAAATGCCCCCAATCCCCTGCCCAGCCTTATATATTGGACAAACAGGGCAGTCTTTGTGCAAAAGAATAAATGGACACAAATCTGACATCAGAAATTACAACATTCAAAAACCAACAGGGGAACACTTCAACCTCCCTGCTCACTCAATTGCTGATTTGTTAATAGCTGTGTTCAGACAAATAGATAACAAATCGAAGCTTCAAAGAGAAACTGAAGAATTTCAATTCATATGCAAATTTGACGCTGTTGCTTCAGGGCTAAATAAGGACTATGTTTTTTTTTTCTCATTACAACAGGTGATTTGACCTCACCTTCCTCTATATGCTGTTCCCCAGTGTTTGAATCTAAGGGCTTGCCTACACGAGCACCGTAATCCGCACTAAAAATCATTACCGCGCGTTAATAAGCGAACTGTACAGACGTGAAATGTTGTTCCTTCGCACTAAGCGCCTTCTTGCTGCGCATTCCAACCACCACTCGGCCGAGAGTGGTAACAGCTGTTCCGGATCATCTGCTGCGCGTTTCTGCTCGTCAGTACTGTCTCTGCGCATTGATTGGAGTCCGGAACTGTCCCAGCATTCCCAAGTCGTCCTGTCTGTACTTCCCCCCACCCTCTCTATGGCAGTGACGAAACTGTCCCCGCCTACAGAGGGGAGATGTGATGGCATGCACATCCGTGCAGCCCTATGGCATGACCTATATAACTTTTCTGTTCAGTTTTTCAGTATAATTGTGTGATTTGATGCCAATTACGGTATACCATGTTCCTTTGTGAATGCTCAGATGTGAAGCATGATACAGCGTTCAGACTCTCAGAACTGTCTGTAGCACAATGCCTGGAGGTTTACATGACAAAGGGAATGCTAATACCCTCCCTGGCTCAGGTTACAGCGAAGAACAGGACAGTGAGGGGAGTGGCTGTCAGCAGTTCCTTAAGAAAGACACAGAGAAGCTGCAGACTGACTCCAAGCACGTACTCAGGGAAAATGGAACGCTGGGATACGTGCCCAGAATTCAGTGCGATAATGCGCATCACAGCGAGGAATCCTGTGACGTAGCAAGGAGCGACGTGTGTACAAGCTGCAGCGCACTAAAATCCACGTGAGTCTTACAGCGCAATTAAGACCTTGCGCTCTAATTTGATCGTGTAGAATAAGCCTAAGACCTTGTACAGACTGGAGCTTTACCGCGCGGTAAGGCTGTGAGCGGACACACTCTTACTACGGATTGTCTGTCTCGCAGTAACTCATTGCGGGTTAGACAGCCTCCGGAAATGTCCCAGAGTGCCAATCGAGGCCACTCTGGGACACTGGAGCTGTCATACTTGTCAATTTCCCTGCTGTAACAGAACAGGGAAATTGACAAGCTGCCCTTGTCCTTTTTCATTTCCAAATCTGCCGTTAGGACGAACCATATATTAGAACTCTGGATACTTAGCATGGGGTCTATCTGCATATTGTTTACTTTTATCTTGCTTTGGCTGGACATTTCTTATACAATGTTGGACTAACTTGTTTTGTAACTAACTCCTCAGTTACTACTTCCCTCACAAGCAAAGGCAAACATAGGAGTTTCTGCCGTGTAAGGACTACATCCCTTCTGAGGTATATTTTAAATGTCTAGTTTTACAGGCAGTGCATTAGACCTAGTGCATAGGAAAAAAATTAATTCATGGACAACTTGTAGGAATTAAACACTAACAAACTCCTCTGCTAGAATAGAGGTGACAGGAAACCTTGAGGAAGGTACATGAGTTTCATGTATTAATGGTAAGGGATTCCCTTAAAGGCAATAAGAAATGTAGGTTAGGATCTGTAAGCAGTACACTGCACAGATTTTACAGATAATTAGATTCTGGCAACACTGATACAGCTCAATCAATCTCTATCAGTTCACTGGAGTGTGGCTGTACTCTAAGTGCAAATGTGAACACAGCAAACAATTTAGGAGCAGGAAGAGCTGAGCTGCAATTATTTACACATGGGAAAATAATCAGGAACAGTGATTTCTAGCCCTTCATTTTTGGGGTGACAAGTAATGTAGAGTGTCCTACCTGTCCACAGCCACAACACCGGACATCTTTTTCAGGACATCCTTGTAATTGGCCATATACATATCACAGATCTGAAATGGAAGCATGGCTGCTTTTGATGAGGTATCTGAGATTCAGGTAGTTGCTAGATGTATGAACTATTCTCTCTTTTCCATTACTCATCTGACGAACTAGTACAGGTCTATTGATTTTATTGTTACTCCATTAACAGTTTGGAGATGGCCTGCTTCCTTTCTGGGCTAGTCTCAGATAATCTCATGTTATGATGTGTAACAAACTCCCTCAAACAAACAGACCAAAGACCAAAAAGTGGATCTGTGCTTAGCACTTGGCCATTGCTCTTGTAATGGGACAAATCAAACCCACAAAATTTCACTGAACTCTTGAAAAGTTGAGAACAAGGCCTGAACTCTAACACTTATACCAAGTGGGAATGAAGTAGTGAAGTCCATATATTGAACCAAAGACACCCGTGGTATCTTTCTAATATCACATTCATGTACAGCCTGGAGAAGTTCATTACAGTATAGCACAGCACTTGGCAGGAAAAGATAAGAAATATATTTTACGACAGCCTTCAGTGCATGGTCACCATGTTAGAAAAATTATCATAGTAACATCTGGGAGCTGGTTTATTTAAAAAGGCAAAGCAGAATTCTTAATGTAGTAAAAAGACCTTATCAAAAATTGGGACTTTTTTATCATACCAGGGCAGAAATATGGAATGAAGCAAAGCAGGAAAATACCTACCTTCCTGCCATAGCATCACATATCATTACTGTAATTAGGAAAGGGCAACAATAATATACAGCTATTATAAGCCTGGTATATATATTGCATACAAGAATACGTTAAAAGAATACTAAGGTTGTTTTTGCTCCAAACCCTGGCAGCTCCAGAGCATCTCAGAACAACAATTTTCAATACGGGGAAAACAATATATTATTTTTATTAATCTAATTCTCAGAAATTGATAAACTGTTTTGGCTGAAACTTTCTCAGAAATTTAGCCTGAGACAGATACCCAGCATTAAAATTATCAGCCACATGTTAAACTTTGGTGAAGTAATAAGAAATCAAAACTGTTCTTATACTTAGAAGTGTTAGGCAAACTTAACTAAAGGCCTATCATAATTTAAGAAAAATAAAAAATAAATTGTAGGATTACAGTCCCCTGTGTCTACAGTAAAGTCCTTTTTGAAATATGAATCTTGAGTCTAGAAGACATTTATCCTGTTCTATTACAGTAACTATATTTCTGTTATGTCAGATTATTTACCAGGCTATTAAAATTTCATCTAAAATCAGACTAATCCTTAGAAGATTATTATTTGAAATTTGTACTTTTATGATGAAGCTAGTCTCTGGTTAGTTGAAACACACAAGCCTTTATTCCTAATCAGTTAGAGTACAACTGTTCAATAATGGTACAGTGAGCAACTGTCATTAAACAGCACTCATATTCAGACATGATGATTACATCTGCATCCATCATATGGCAGATGAAAAATAACATATTTTCATAGGATATCTTTACAAAAATAAATGTGTCTTTCTTTTGATTTGCAAGCAAACTATCAAGACCTGACTCTGAAATCACTCACCTCAGTTTAAATCAACAGTAACTCCATTGAAGGAAATGGAGTTACACTAGTGAGAAGGCAGATGTAAATGAGATCAGAATCAGAAACTGCTTAGCTTTATCAGGGAGTTTATGTACCATGAATGATAGCTAATGGCAATGTTCTGTTCTATTTCCTCTTAAGTAACAGACATCCAGGGAAAGTTGGGGCAAATAAATGGCAGTGTGTTAAGAGAATAGCTAAAAATACTAGTGTTGTCAGAGCCCAGCAGTCAGAGCCATAGGCAAGGAGGTCTACTCCAAGCCAAATGGTTACCCTGGCTTGTTAGCCAAATTACATCTTAATACCTGCATTTATGACATTACATAATGCTGAAACCTGAGAAATAATGATGGGAAAGAGGTATAGCAACTAACTGTGGGAGTGGAAGAACAGAGAAGAAGCAGGAAAGTAGGAGCACAGATCAGGAGCTAAGACTAGGAGCAAGAAGGGAACTGAGAACAGAAATAGGAAGCAGGACCAGAAAGACAGCAGACTACTGTGACTCCAGGGACCCAGAGCTTCTGCTGGGTTTAAGACTCTGACTGCTGGAGTCTTCAGCCAATCAGGAGGCTGGGTTCATCAGCTTGCGAACAGGGGCTGCTAACAGGGAGTTTTGCAAGGGAGTTCTCCAGGTGAAGGAGGAGCTACTGCAGAATCTGTGGGGTAAGTGACTGTCTGTAGTATTGGGGGGGGTGTGTGTGTTTAGGGGTTACTGCTGTGAGCTGTGTGCTGAGCTTGAGTTGGTGTCTGTCTGTGTGTCTGTTTGAAGGACTGTGTGCTAGAGCTGGCAGTTGGAGGCTGTGAGCCTCAAAGGTAAGTTTGAGAGCTTGAAGCCTCTGGTGATTGGCTGAGCTTAATCAGCCTTAATCAGTGGGTGGGGCATTAACCCAGGCCAGGGCTTTATAAAGCCACACATAAGCGACCAGGGAGCTTCCGAACAGGGGCTGCTAATAGGGAGTTTTGCAAGGGAGTTTAGAAGGGAGTTTCAAGGGAGGGCGGGGCCCCATAGGTCCTCCTTGGTCCCCTGTCCCCATATAACCTATACTTCAAAACCATACTCTAAAACCCCTTTCTTTCAACCACCCTTTCATTAACTGGGAGACAATGCAGGCAGAAGCCCAGCAGCAGAGTGGGGGCTATCCAGTTTATTGCGCCGGGTGTGGAATGTATGAGTACCTGCCTTGTGGGCGGGTGTCGTATGTCTGCATTCGGTGCAAGGAGCTCCTGGCCCTCAGAGACCGCGTGTGGGCTTTGGAGGCCAGGGTGGCGGAACTGGAGGAGCTGAGAGAGGCAGAGAGGTTTGTCGACGAGGCTTTCAGGGACACTGTAGAATTGTCCCACCTCCGCTCAGACAGCCTCTGTGCTGTTGAGGAGGAAGAATGCCCAAGGGAAGCAGAGCAGTCAGCGGGAGCAGAGGGGAACCTTCCCATAGTTGGGACCCTCCTTCCAGATGATGCTGAGGCTGCCTCTCGCACGGAGGTTGCCTCTCCGGGGAAGGGAACTCCAGTTGCTAGGAAAAGGCAGGTGTTAGTAATGGGAGATTCGATCATTAGAAACATAGATAGCTGGGTTTGTGATGACCGGGAGAACCGTATGGTGACTTGCCTGCCTGGTGCGAAGGTTGCGGACCTCTCGAGGCATCTAGACAGACTTATGTGTAGTGCTGGGGAGGAGCCGGTGGTCGTGGTACATGTAGGTACCAATGACTTAGGGAAGGGTAGGAGAGATGTCCTGGAAGCAAAATTTAGGCTACTAGGAAAGAGATTGAGATCCAGGACCTCTATGGTGGCATTCTCCGAAATGCTCCCAGTTCCACGCGCAGGGCCAGGTAGGCAGGCAGAGATTCAGAGTCTCAATGCGTGGATGAGACGATGGTGTAGAGAGGAGGGGTTTACGTTCATTAGGAACTGGGGTAACTTTTGGGATGGGGGGAGCCTATACAGGAGGGATGGGCTCCACCTAAACCAAAAGGGAACCAGACTGCTGGCGCTAAACATTAAAAAGGTTGTAGAGCAGTTTTTAAACTAGAGGATGGGGGAAAGCCGACTGCTGCAGAGGAGCAGCTGGATCGGACACAGACTTCTCTTAAGGGAGAGTCTGACGAGAGGGAATCTCCAGGTTATAGTTATAGTTATAGTCAGGAACAGAGGACAGAAAAGGATGGTGAGGGGGCCGGATCAGATGATAAACAGCCACATGACCAAGAATCTGGCACATTAAAAAAGGGCAGACAAATAAACAGGGACAAGTTTTTAAAGTGCTTATACACAAATGCTAGAAGTCTACATAATAAAATGGGTGAACTAGAGTGCCTAGTGGTAAAGGAGAATATTGATATAATAGGCATCACAGAAACCTGGTGGACAGAGAGCAATCAGTGGGACACAATCATTCCGGGGTACAAAATATATCGGAAGGACAGAACAGGTCGTACGGGAGGAGGAGTGGCACTATACGTGAAAGAAAATGTAGATTCAAATGAAGTAAAAATCATAAGCGAATCCACTTGTTCCATAGAATCGCTATGGATAGAAATCTCATGCTTCCATGACAATATAACATTAGGGATCTACTATCGGCCACCTGACCAGGATAGTAAGAGCGATGATGAAATGCTAAGGGAAATTAGGGAGGTTATCAAATTTAAAAACCCAATAATGGTGGGGGATTTCAACTATCCCCATATTGACTGGGAACATTTCACTTCAGGACATATTGCAGAGATAAAATTTCTCGATACTTTGAATGACTGCTTCATGGAGCAGCTGGTATGGGAACCCACAAGGGGAGAGGCAACTCTAGATTTAATCCTGAGTGGAGCGCGGGAGCTGGTCCGAGAGGTAACTGTAGCAGGACCGCTTGGAACTAGTGACCATAATACAATAGCATTCACCATCCCTGTGGGGGGAAGAACACCTCAACAGCCCAACACTGTGGCATTTAATTTCAAAAGGGGGAACTATACAAAAATGAGGGGGATAGTTAAACAAAAGCTAAAAGGTAGAGTGACTAAAGTGAAATCTCTGAAAACTGCATGGGCGCTTTTTAAAGACACCATAATAGAGGCCCAACTTCACTGTATACCCCAAATTAAGAAACACGGTAAAAAAACCAAAAAAGAGCCACCATGGCTCACCAACCATGTAAAAGAAGCACTGAGAGGTAAAAAGACTTCCTTTAAAAAGTGGAAGTCAAATCCTAGTGAGGCAAACAGAAAGGTGCACAAACAGTGCCAGCTTAAGTGCAAGAGTGTAATAAGAAGAGCCAAAGAGGAGTTTGAAGAATGGCTAGCCAAAAACTCCAAAGGTAATAACAAATTGTTTTTTAAGTATATCAGAAGCAGGAAGCCTGCCAAACAACCAGTCGGGCCCCTTGATGATGATAATACAAAAGGAGCGCTTAAAGATGATAGAGTCATTGCGGAGAAACTAAATGGATTCTTTGCTTCGGTTTTTACGGCTGAAGATGTTAGTGAGATTCCCAAACCTGAGCCGGCTTTTGTAGGTGACAGATCTGAGGAACTGTCACAGATTGAAGTGTCACTAGAGGAAGTTTTGGAATTAATTGATAAACTCAACATTAACAAGTCACCGGGACCAGATGGCATTCACCCAAGAGTTCTGAAAGAACTCAAATGTGAAGTCGCGGAACTGTTAACTAAGATTTGTAACCTGTCCCTTAAAATGGCTTCGGTACCCAAAGACTGGAAGTCGGCTAATGTAACGCCAATATTTAAAAAGGGCCCTAGTGGGGATCCCGGCAATTACAGACCGGTAAGTCTAACGTCGGTACCGGGCAAATTAGTTGAAACAATAGTTAAGAATAAAATTGTCAGTCACATAGAAAAACAAACTGTTGAGCAATAGCCAACATGGTTTCTGTAAGGGGAAATCGTGTCTTACTAATCTATTAGAGTTCTTTGAAGGGGTTAACAAACATGTGGACAGGGGGGATCCAGTGGACATAGTGTACTTAGATTTCCAGAAAGCATTTGACAAGGTCCCTCACCAAAGGCTGTTATGTAAGTTAAGTTGTCATGGGATAAAAGGGAAGGTCCTTTCATGGATTGAGAACTGGTTAAAAGACAGGGAACAAAGGGTAGGAGTAAATGGTAAATTCTCAGATTGGAAAAGGGTAGCTAGTGGCGTTCCCCAAGGGTCGGTCCTAGGACCAGTCCTATTCAATTTATTCATAAATGATCTGGAGAAAGGGGTAAATAGTGAGGTAGCTAAGTTTGCAGACGATACTAAACTACTCAAGATAGTCAAGACCAAAGCAGATTGTGAAGAACTTCAAAAAGATCTCACAAAACTAAGTGATTGGGCATCCAAATGGGAAATGAAATTTAATGTGGATAAGTGTAAAGTAATGCACATTGGAAAAAATAACCCCAACTATACCTATAATATGATGGGGGCTAATCTGGCTACAACGAGTCAAGAAAAAGATCTTGGAGTCATTGTGGATAGTTCTCTGAAGATGTCCGTACAGTGTGCGGAGGCGGTCAAAAAAGCAAACAGGATGTTAGGGATCATTAAAAAGGGGATAGAAAATAAGACTGCAAATGTATTATTGCCCTTATATAAATCCATGGTACGCCCACATCTCGAATACTGTGTACAGATGTGGTCTCCTCATCTCAAAAAAGATATTCTAGCACTAGAAAAGGTTCAGAAAAGGGCAACTAAAATGATTAGGGGTTTGGAGAGTGCCTCGTATGAGGAACGATTGAAAAGGCTGGGCCTCTTCAGCTTGGAAAAGAGGAGACTGAGGGGGGACATGATAGAAGTATATAAAATTATGACGGATGTGGAAAAAGTGGACAAGGAAAAGTTGTTTAAATACTCCCATAATACAAGAACCAGGGGTCACCAAATGAAACTGATAGGTAGCAGGTTCAAAACAAATAAAAGGAAGTTCTTCTTCACACAACGCACAGTCAACTTGTGGAACTCCTTACCTGAGGAGGTTGTGAAGGCTGGGACTATAACAATATTTAAAAGGGAACTGGATAAGTTCATGGTGGCTAAGTCCATAAATGGCTATTAGCCAGAAAGGGGTTAAGAATGGTGTCCCTAGCCTCTGTTTATCAGAGGATGGAGACGGATGGCAGGAGAGTGATCACTTGATCATTGCCTGTTAGGTTCACTCCCTCTGGGGCACCTGGGCACTGGCCACTGTCGGTAGACAGATACTGGGCTAGATGGACCTCTGGTCTGACCCAGTACGGCCTTTCTTATGTTCTTATTTTCTTATGTTCTTATCTGAGGACAATGGGCAAGGTCTGGGTTCAGCTGTGGGTCCCTGACATTAGGTCCTTAGTCAAAATCTGAGACATCTTGTAAGAAATGCAAAAGAGCTGGAATGCCTCCTTTCCTACTATTAATCTTTCCATCATGACACCAATTACAGATTTTTGTCCAAACTTTTGTGGGTGCCAAGACAGAGGAAAGCTTGTAGAGGGCTAGGAGAATTACTGCTACTTAATATGAACACCCCATCTTGTTTAAGACTTGCCACTCAATAGCTATGCTGTCAAGTACAATTAACTGGATTGTAGCAGAGCAGGAGATCCTGCTTTCTATGAACGTGGAGTGGAAACCGCCACAAAATCTTCATTCCTTGTGAGTGATTAACACAGCTTTTTTGGTCAGTTTGGGTGACAAAAATGGCTGTTGAGTCCTCATATTCAAAATCACTTCTCCAAATAACAAAATCGAGCAGAAAAGCACAGAGAACATTTGAGAACAGTGTTTCCAGTGACCTTTGGTCTGTCTCCCTAGTAAAAAAGAGTTGCCCATCTGCTCTCTTTTTAGCCAGTCCTTTCTAAAGTAGTTCAATAGCTTATTTGATGGAGGCTTGTAGGAAGGGGAAGAAAAAAGTTTATGCTTGCTATTGCTCCAAAATAAGGTGGGATTGCAATGATAATAGATGGAGCATGGAACTGTGCCTCTCCTTTCACCACTAAAGTCAGAAAATCTGGTCCAAAGGTGGAAGGGAAGGGCCCAAGCTCTGTAGCTATAAGGATAAATCTGAATAGTCTCAAGTACTTCCAGGAAGAGAGATGCAGTTCAAATATCTGAGACAGAGGGAACAGTTCAATTCTAGAAAGATTAAACAATTTAAAAAAAAATTTCCTTCTTCGTGCCCTAGCCTTGAACCTCTAGATCCATGAGGCTAAATCCAGTCTTGAGACTAGATCCAGTTTGATGAGGAAGTGAGGTCTGACAGGTCTGAAGAGGGTAATCAGCAAGAGTTCAGCTATCTTCTACCTCCTCCAGGAGAAAGGTCCATGTTCCACAAAAGATAGTGAGGAAAGGGAAATATCAGGAGAGGTGACAGGGACTAGAAGTCCTGGGGGGGAGGGGGGAGGAGAGGGTTCCTATTATTAGTCGGGGGTAGGTGAAGGTCTGATATTGGGGCTACTTTTATCTTGAGTTACCCGAACAAAAAGCAGCTGACAGGGAATGGGAGCATGGGGAGGATCCAATATCAATAGGTGGATGTAGTCTATTTGTGCACCACAGCAACCACACTAACTCTTTCCAGTCCATCCATAACAAGGAAAGAAACCTTTTAGAGAAACATACATATAATCAAAAAGTGCTTAAATTTCCTTCTCTGTATGCCATGAGAATTTTGCACAAGTAGCTGTGATGGTGGGATGGGATTGCTCATGTTTGCTGGAGGAAAAGAGCAACTCAATATCAGAAATTTAAAAATAAAAACAGCAATACACAAAATGCTGAGGAAATTAACAGAATAAGAATAAACATCAATGTGGAAAGGCCACATGTGAAATGTAAGACAACTTTCTGCTGTCTTTCTATTAATTGTAAGGTAACAGTCCCCTTAATATTTAGCCTACTGGCTCAGTTCCTCCACGGCTGGCCCTTTCCGGGATGCTACTTTTAGTAGGTACTGTAAGAATGAGACAAATATTATTCATTCTTAATCTACCCATCTTAGATGCACTAGATACTATGGTACAGTACCTAGATACCACTGATAGGTATCATATATATGGATGTAATAATAATAATGATAATAAATAGATGGGAAAAGGTTAATCAATACTTGAGAAGATTTGTGAAATGTTACACTGTTAGTCAGTGCCACTACTGCTAATCTTTCTTTACCACCACTGCAGCTGCGAAGATGCAACACTACTACATAAGGCATCTTTCATTGTTAACATTTCATTGTACCATTAAATAATGCTATTTGGTGTAGTTACAACCAGGTATGCACATAGATCATGGGAAGCATCTAAGTACCACGCTTGTATAATATCTAATTTGACCTTTTTATACAATTAATGGGAAAGTGGTCAGATCCTGCCAACTCTGAAAAGTAAATTACTTTAGATTGGTACTAAAAGTAGAAAAAGGATTGTTCTTTCAAAACCTACTTTCATCTATAAGCTGGAGGTCCAAAATTGAAATAGGTTTCGCTAAGCCTGGGACTGGACTCCTGTTATGACCCCTTTTTGACTAATCAAAATAATTATAAACATAGCAGATGGACTTAATGTTCTAAGTCTGTCAGCTAATCAAAGACCACTACCATGAAGAGGAAGAAACCCAGGACTTTGGGAAAAATATACAAACTATGTATCAAACGTGTGGCTAGAATTGGTAAATCAATTAATGTCACACATTGGGCTTCAATGCTATCATAGCACTAAATGAAGTTTTTCTAATGTAACATCTTTTCATTTCAGTCAATTTTTGATAGTGGGATGAGATTCTCTCAGAACATGATCAGGTAGGAAGAGAAAAAGGGCTGAGAAAGGAAAACATGAAGCACGAAAGAAGACTTGTCAGCTTCTTCCACTCTTGCTGAGGTTAATTGGAATCCTTGGCACCTGACATTTTCACTTTTTGCACACTGGGTTGCTTGTCTGGAACAATTAGACAGTGTGCTAGGATCTCATATCTGGTCAGCATGAGGCAGCCTCTACAACATATTCATTTCTTCAGTAAGTGTCAGATTCTATCACACATACTACCCTTTAGAATAATATAAAAAATCATTCCATTTCCAACATTGCAATTTTAAAAGAAGTGGGTTTGATTCAACCCTGAGATACACCAACTTCTGCCAGTGTGGTTTACGGCTGTGCTACCCTCACTGGCTGAAAAGCTACCTGTAGCAGCACAAAGCAAGCCTCTCTTGGGAAAGCTCCACCATCCATAGAGCTTCAAACACAATGTAATACTGCCCGGCCATAGCAGAAAACTAAGAGAAAGGATGGCAGTACAGACAACATAGCCTTCCTCCTGGATGACACTCTTAGTCCCCGGAGACGATGGAGTAAATCAAGCCCAGGGACAATTGTGTTTGGAATGGTAACAGCTCAGTATTACAGAGTTGAAGTATCATGAAGTGAAGTCCAAGTGGAAATTGGAGATGGAATCTCAATGCTGATGTGCCCCCTGTTGGCCTCCTCAGGCAAAATAAGGGGTTGGTGGGGAGCCAATTTCTTAAGGAACTCAGGTCAAAATGATGAATAATTGTTGCATGCAATTTTTTCTCATCCTGTTTGTCTCTCACAAAACACACATTGGCATTTAAGTGATACAATCGTCTGATCAAACAAGATTTCAAAGTCTAATAGTGACCCTTCCATGTTTTGGCAAAACAGCAATTTGCTTTGTCATGCACTTTCAAGATTTGTTATTCCAGATCTCCAAACTGTTTTGAATGAATGTTTAAATTTGGCTGTAATTTAAGAACACAGTGAGCTACCCTTGCAGTGGTTTACCAGTAAGACAACTAAAATAATTTCCTAATATATGCATCAGAGAAAATGTAATACAGTGAATGACCCAGAGTCTCACTTAACTTTCTCCATTCCTATTATGAAAACTAATTTGAAAAGGTATAACTTTTTTCCATTATTATGGACTTTTCTTTATATTTACTCATTGCATCAATCACATGTTTCTAGGAGATCTACTCAGAAAGTGCTGGAATCCTCAGTTCAAATTCATCCCTGGTATAACTCCATTTAAGTGCTCACTGAGTACAAAGTGAACTAGCTGCATGTGATTATGGATACTGTGTTCAGTCAATACATTTGATTACTTAGGGTGCATTTACTTGCCCATTAATTCAATAGCAAATCTTCTATTAGAATCAGAATCTGCCACCTTTACTCAAGTTGGGTAATTCTTATTTTGCAGGTAACTCCGCTGATTTCGACTCAGGTTACCAGATGGTCAACACCTTGCTTGCACAGTAAGTGTTACTCTCATTAGTTGTTCAATTGATTTAAATGGGACACTGGATTTTTTTTTAGGGGTCCATTTGGGAAGTTTTCTTTTATCTCAAAAGGGGGATTAAAAATCCTTATTCACAGACTTTCAATTTGTATGATTACAACACCTCCCACTAAAATCAAGTCCATAAAAGCCTTATGTTATTCTTTAAAAATATATTCTTTTATCCTACAATTCCTAAGGGCTGTTATACACTGCTAGAAAAGAATCCTTGCTGACATAAGGATTTGATCATTTTCAGTGCAGCCGGAGATGAGCGTCAGTGTGATGAGATAGCCTATTTCTAAGCTTCAAAGCACCAATAAGTCATTTCTTCAAACTGTATATTTTCTTGGGAAGCAGCTCAATAAAATGGGGGCCAGTGACAGTGATTTGTGAAAACTTCATTTTAATGTTAGGTTCTACAGAACCTAAAACTACAGGTGTTTAAAATAAACCAGCTGGCATCTGCCACACCCGCCTCCTTCAGATTTCTCTCTTTGCAGCTCACTAAGGAGGTATTTTTTGTACACTTTATTTCACTGGAAATGATCAGGGAATTTCAGAAACACTACAGGTCATCTAGACCTTGAGTGTGGAGCCCGTTGAGCTGTATATTTCTATATTTCTTCTGTTCTCCTCTCCTACCCATCCTATGATAGCTAAAAAATCAACAGCTGTGACAGTTTATGACACTTGGTGGTAAGCTGCACTATCCAGGTGACAAGTTTTGTAATATATTAACTTATTAGCAGCTGCAAGACTCTGGCTGCTGACTTCAGCTCGCCTTGTGCCTGACTAATCCACTGGCTGGGCTAGTTAGTAGCTGTGGCACTATCTTTGGGACAGTCTCTATTTAGACTGCCATGAGCTGACTGCGATGTAAATATCATTATGTCTTTGCTCATTTACTGCATGGCATAAATTCACTGTGACAAGTTCCAGAATAAGGTCCACTGGAAATTCCTGATGAGATAGTGACCTTGTGATAGCAAATGGAGATAGTTGCTAATGGTTATTTATACCTTCCTTGCAGATTTCTCTGTTGCTGTTAAGAGGACTTAAAGAAACTCATTGAAGAGGCCCCCAAAGCCTTGATTAGACCCTATATTAACCTAAAACTACATTATGTTCATATTCAGTTTAATTAAGATTGGCCTATGAAACTCACTGCAGCAAATAACGTAACCCTTTGATTTGTAGTTGCTCTACGACTCGGATGCCCAGATTAGGGTTCTTCCTATAGCAAAGACAATTTAAGCAGTACTTATTAAAAAATAAATAGAAGTAAAATTTGTGGGTTTCTTTTCAATTTAAAAATGGTTTCCTCAAAATAACAGAGAGCCCATGTTCTCTATGTTTTAAAATAAACCTGTAACAATATTTTTCAGTGTTTTCTTACTAGAGTTTAGCCTCTGAATATCAGCTTCTCTTACATTTGATCCTATTCTACTGCAACACAGGTCATTTTAGACAGATCCCAATGTCTTAAAGCAATAGTGACGTTCTGATTAATAGCACCCAAATTCAGCTTGGAAATAATCTATTTGCATAAAACATGAGGATTTTGATTTGCAGCACATAGAATTTCCAAAACTAATTTAACTACCCATCAATGTCCTTTTGACAAGATCATTCTTATTCTACACAGAGATTTATGTTAATACCAATATAAGGACTGAAACAAAACACAATACACTCAAAGAAATTTTCACAGAAATTTGCTGCAACATCCTTAACTATAAGTCCCAAAATCAAGCCTCATTATGCTTGATAGCAATACATAAGTTTCTCTATGAAGAAGTCCCACAGAAGTTTTGATGTTGATAGTGGTTAAAGTATAATTTGATGGGCCCTGGAACCCTCCTAATCGCCAGGCCCCCTTCCCGTATTGTCTAGGCCCTCTTCATGCATGTGCGGGCCCCAGCCCAGGTAGGCATTTGCAACCACTTCTCAGTACCACATGAATCGGTTATCGCTCCATAAAAAATATTTATAATTGTATATGGCGCTTATGTCTATAGCAATTATTGTCACAAACTAGCAAACACTGCATAACACAATAAGTATTGTGATTAACAACAGTGGGGTGTAGTACCTGCCAACAGCCAGGGCACAGCAGAATATGTGTTCCTCCAGACTTTTTTATTTTTAGGGGCCCCGCAACTCTGGCCCCTGAAATTTGTGGACCCCAGAACTGCATTCCAGTGCGTTCCCCCTTACTTTAACCCCTGGATGTTGACACCATCAGTTAAGATAATACTTTAGGAGATAATATGCTTCTCTTGCTGAAGGTTCATAACCTCCAGTAATGGTAACATAAATCATCTATACATCACAAGAATACTGTGACCCTGATCTGCTCTCACACTAATATAAGTATGGGATTAATGCCATTGAATCAGCAACGATTCCTCTGAAGCCAGTGAAGTTACTCCAGGGCAGTAGTTAAAATAGATTTAAAAAGGAAGGGGAACTCCACTATGTCATCTCATACACTATGTACTATCTGATGAGATCAGTCCTCGTGAAACTGGACACCGCTATGTGGAAATCCAGACTACAGTACCGCTGTTGGGATCTGTGTATGGAGAGCAATGGAAAGGCAAGACTAATTTCCTCTGGAACAATTGAGGGACTCCATTCCCTATGTGATTTTTTTTTTCTCCTATGTCCATCTCTAATTCATGACTTCGTTACAGGACAGGAAAACAGGAATAATTATGTTGTCACTCAGATTTCCCTCAGTCAAATTGTCTTTAACTTGCCCACATTATGCAGCTATTAACTATAAAAAAGACAGCAGCTCACTGAAGGATGTGATGGTTTAATAACAGCCTACAAACATTTATGAAATGACTATAAAGTTTACTTTGGTTTAATTAAAAAAGGGAGGGGAGGGAATGACTTCAATGGATAATTATGAAACCAAGTGGTACTACAGAAATTCGTCTAAAATGTAAAGAAATTGATAATTATTTTGCATAGATTTTGGAACCATTCTAAGGAGATAGATAGATAGATAGATAGATAGATAGATAGATAGATAGATAGATAGATAGATAGATAGATAGATAGATAGATAGATAGATAGATATAAAGGATATAACTCTGTACTAGGTTGTTTTATTTATTTATTTATTTATTTATTTATTGCTCTTTGGTTGCCTGTTTTTGGATTTTAAATAGTAGTGGGATGGTTTCAAAAGCAATTGTGGGTAAATCTGGTTAGATATTTTATACTAGTGTATGGATTACAGCAACAAGCATAATAAAAAATACCTTTAAGAAAGCAAGCATGCTCCAAACATAAGTGGAACGCTTCAGATAAAGAGTCTTCAAGAACTCCCCCCAAGGTGCTGTTTGTGTAACCTGGGTAAGGTTGACCTTCCTTCTGTTTCTGAGCTCAGATGTAAAATAACTGCATTTCAAGCTCTAAAAACAATGACTATAATACTTACCAACCCTCTCCACCTACTGTTAATTGGAGTAATTAGATTTGTTTATATTACAGCTCTTTAACGAGCACCAGCTGCTCATTCACAAGAAAATAGGTTAAATAAAATTCAAGTGTTCAGTATGTAAATATAAAATTGTAGAATGCTGTGTTATTTCAAAAGGAACACCTCTTTGGCTCTAATCCTGCAAAATTCACCTACATAGCTCACTTAGCAGGATTAAGGCCATTAGAAGGTCAATAGAAGAATCTGTTTTCATTTTTTCTCTTGAATGCATTTTATGTAATCAAAGTGGGATATTCATATAATAGTCATCTGCATTTCCAGCAAAATTCTCCATATAATAGAGTATTTACAATTATAGTTATCGTTTACTTTATGTAATCAATGCTGATATCACTGTGCGTATATACATAATACAATCCATTATTTATTTCCAGCTACATTTAGTCACTTGTACATAAGCATATTAATTATTAAGTATTTTTAAATTGCTAATCATTGTAGTATTTAGATGTCACAGATTACATCTTTCAATAATTTAAAATGATTAGAACATGAAGCAAACACTGACTTGAAATAAATGTTTGCCATTGTTCTTCATTCATTATAAAAACAAGGATCTTTCTGCCTTTACTTATGGATTACCTTTGAGAAACACATCAACGACCCGAATTACCAGTCTTTACCAAGCTGTTTGATTTATGGATTTGATCTCTTCTGGAAAATAGCTATTTAAATTTATCTCATGATCCATTATATTAAGCAACTAGTTGAAGATCAGTCACCTCTTATTTGTGTCCATTTGAACTAATCCAAGGGGAAAAAAATGGGCTAATAACTGCCATAAGGCTCATTGAGTCCAGATGGATTTACTCTGGGCTATGTCTCCAGATGTTAAAGTCCACTGAAATATATAACTTTCAGGGACTTGAATCATTCTTACGATACACAGGTTATGAGAAAAAGAATTTGCTGTAGATAATTTTTCAGGGCAGGATGTAATTTAAAATAAAGAGTTAGGACAATGTGTTCACTGGAATCAGAGCTGTCATGAAGTTCCCCAAAATGAATTCGGTCCTGAGTCTTAATTAGGTACACAGCTAGGAGAAGCCGCAACAGCTAGATGGCAAATATATGGCACGATTGATTTATAATTGTATTTTTATTACTGATACCACGTGTGCATGCACATTGTCACACATAGGGTGATTTGTGTCTACACTTATAAGAAGTACTACATAGATTCATAGTAGTGAAATACTTTTAGTGGTTTATAATGCACAAATAATTCAAATATGTATTTATATAGCACACAAGATTTTTTTCTGTATTTTGGATATAATCAGCATTTGGAATGTCAACTTACTTTTTCACTTTAATACATGTCTTCCACAACAATAAATATAATAGCTGCAGGAAGGACAAGAGTCTTCCCTTGTTATGGAATTATTTTTATTCAATCAACTTTTGGTTGCATCATATGTATTATGACATCATCCCCTAATTTATGAAGATAAATCCCATTTCTAAAACGAAAGTTGTTATATATTTTGTGCATGTGCGTGTGTGCCTGTGCGCACGCGAGTGCATACACATGTATAAATGGAAAGAAATATGCCTACACAGGCATATTTTTTACATTTTCTTTTCCTTTGCAGTGGCTGCTGAATGCAATCTGTTCATGGATGTCAACACGTCAGAACCACAAGTATATACACTGCTATCAACCAAAAGGGAATCAAATAAAAAGTTAAATTGTGCTCTGACATGAAAGTATGAAAGATGACAGAGGTTTGATATATCAAAAGAAAAGGCAGCATTAAGGACACTGAACTCAAAGGCAAAATGAAAGACAGGGAGATCGATTTAATGAATTATTTAGGCCTTTTGGTATAAAAGGTAAATTCTATTGATGTAGCTTTTAAAATAGAGGGGAGAGGGTAATCTCTGTGACTTTTCAAGGGAGACATTTTGTGGCAGAGAAGTGGGTTTGTGAAATATGTTAAAGAGATTAGCATACAGTGTCTAGTACTGTTTGAAAGGCACAATGCTGGGCCAAACCACGTTTGAAAGACAAACAGCTGAGTGCCCCTTGAATCTATACGAAACAGTTCTAACAGAAGAACTGAAGAGAAGCCACTCACCAGCTGAGCCAGCAGGAGCTGTGCGGAGTAATTCTCAACTAGAACACCTAGTCCGACAGAGGAATGTCAGCATATTCAAATAGAAAAGATCAGTTGATTATTACCTTAATGAGAACCTGAATGTGTCCTGTGGCTTTTGAAGACATGTAGTACCAAAAACTCATCATACAAGCCGTGCTTGACTCTTTCCACTTGGAGCTCTTCACATGGGCTTTTTCACCTCTTAGACCTACTGGAGTTGCTTCAAGATATAGGAATGCTCCTAGAATCAAGAGTTGCATGTTGTGAAGAATTGTTTTAGACTTTAAAAATGCAGCACAGCTCATGTAGAGAAGCGTAAAGCATGCCCACTATGGCACACCCCGTGTCAGCCAAATCCATTGTACCCAAGTGTGAATGGGAGATGGGTTGTGCATCTTCCTCTGCCCATGTTATACCAGGAAGGGAACAGATTAACTTTTCACAGAGGCCACACAGGAATTCTGCTGGGGGGGCAACCTCTGAAGAGAGTGGCTGAATCAGCACATCTTTCAGCCACCCTGGCTACATTCTCTTTTCCAAGAGCGTAACATGCTTTTCAGGCCATGTTAAATGGTAGAGTTGCAAACGTTTTCCAAAGCAGTAACCTTGCCTCAGTGTTACCTCTATCAGCATAAGCAAGCATAAACCCCTATGCTAGTTCTCACTCTGGCAGAGAATCTGGCCTCTATGCCTTTCTTGCTCTTTACTCCTGGGTGGTGAATAGTTACATTTTGAATAACTACTGGCACAGTTATAATTCCTGAAGGAACCATTTCTAACAGTAGCAATTCTGGAAGAATGTCACATCATGCATTCAACGCTGACAAATCTGAGGCTGAGTTTCTATGAAAGATGGTCTCCAAAACAGTAGGTTACACCAGCACAAAGTTAGTTCTGCCAGGCAAAGTGACTAACCAACCCCCAAAACCCTTACGTCTGTGTGGATCTATAGATGTCCAGAGGGATCTGACTGGTTTGGACCATCTGTATTCTTCAGCACAAAAGTACTATCCTACATTTCAAATTAAGTCCCCAAAAGACTCCAAATGAATACTGATAGTCTAATAACATTTCAGGAGCTTATGTGGCACCTGATTTCTGCATTTCTTCCTCAAGATGAAATCCAATCAAATAGATATTTCAATCAAAAAGCATAATAAACACAGCAAGATTTCAAATTCAATCATTTTTGACTATGCAAACAATATAGTTGCAGTTCAAATAAATGTAATCGTAGATAAATAGCACATTGTTGATCAACGTATAACTGCATATGTATTCCATTTTATTTCTGAATTAGAGATAAAAATCCATTTGAATGAGGTGGGTTTCATCATGTAGAATAGATTTCAGCTCTTCTCAGGCTTACTTGCTGTCATAGATATTTGCGATAATATTACAGAGGGAAAAATATTTCCTTCTATCTGAGATCAGGCAAATGTTAAAAACTGAACGGTAGTAATGTCTTTTCCCAAAGAAATGCTTTCTTTTAGTATTGCATTAGGCATTGCAAAAGAAAAGCATTGTTTTGCACACAAAACTGATATATTGTGTCATCACACTCACTAGGATAGAAACTTTGTAGTACTATAAAACCTCAAAAAAAAAAAAGCATGAAATCACGACATCACTGTACTTTGGGAAGAAAAATCTAGGGAGAGATTGGTGTTGGAGTTGCTGGTAGTAACATTACATGGAAGTCTGTTTATCATTAGAAAAATGACTGTGTAAAAAGAAGCGGGGAAAAGCACTTTTTTACTCACCAGAAATGCACTCATGCATTTTCAGGCCAATCAGACTACTTTAGTGACAAAAGTTTATGCTGCCTTCTCCTCTGGTTACTACAGCAGATAATAAAGCTATAACAGAATGAGCTGTATTCTGTTCTAGCTCTTTCATTGTCAACACAGTTATTCAGTACTGCAAATTCAATTACAGGGCCAAATTCTACACTAATTTATTCATGTGTAACCTGATAGAAGACAGTGGATAGACGAAAGTGTTATGTTCACAGCATACGCACAGAGATGTTAGATAAAAACATAAAATACTCCTGCTGGAAAGTTGTATATGACACTGCTTTGTTTCTTAGACTCCAGAACAGTAACAAATAAGAACCCCAAAACAGAGAGAGACAAAGCAAACTGCTCCCTAAAACCAAGAGACACAACTCAATCTATTTTATTATAGGCTGGCTTTCTGCATGTAGACTGCTGCTTGGCCCAGCGTGCATGCTTCCCTTCAAAATCCCTTAATATCCAACCAGGACCAGGAAACCCCATGAGATTTTAAATGACAGCTTACAGTTTCAACAGTTTTCAGTGCATTACAGAAAGTTGCATTTAACACAGAACAAATGTAATGGAGAGCATAATTTCAAGACAATGGACTAACTGCTAAGACCTAACCAGAGCAGAAATTTGGGCTGCTTGTTTTTACTGATTATGCTTGAGATGAGAAAGATAGATCTTACCTTTCAGATTCCTGGTTAAATATGCAGGGCATCATTTAGAAGTAGTATCTTTTATCTATATGCTGTGAAAATCTGCTACAGAAATCACCAAGGAACAATAAACCCAGAACCCCAAAGTATCTTTTTAAAGGCCTCTTTCCAGAATAGAAATGGATTTTTAAAAAGCCAAAAGAAAAAGCGGAACAATTTCTCTGGCCCAGTCCACCTCTTCTGCACTGCTTCCTACTATGTAATATGTGCAGGATAGCCTGCTCAGATAATGTCTTATTTTAGCAGTAGGTGTGTGAGTCAGGTTCCTGGTTTATTATCCTTGCCTATTCCATCCACAAACCTCTACATCCTTTTCCTCCCACAATCGTTCAATAAACTCAGGCTCTCTTATATTCAATCCATATACCTCCTATGGTCCTTCATATGATCCAGCCTGATGATTCTCTCTGGCAACTGCTGAATTCAAGTCTCATGACTTCTGTCCACCCTAGAAGGTGGAAGATTTGAATTCAGGATCATTTTGGGGTTTACCTAAGGGAAGCTTCCTAGCTCTGTAATGGGAATTTCAAAGGCAGGAGTTGAAGCTGAAGCTTGTTCAATGGGTGTTGAAAAAGAATATGTGGCTAGGTATTCTTGACCAAGAGAAGGGAAACACGAGAGAAAGTTTCCTGGAAGATGTGGTGAGTCCATTGGCTACAGTCAAGAGAGGAATTTTGGGGAAGTTCTTATTTCCCCAAACAGCTTTGCTCCTCCCTGGTTAGCAGATACTTTTTGGAGACAATTTAACTGCTTAGAGAGAGATTTTCTAAGGCACAAAGGCATATAGGGGCTCTGCTCCAGCTAACTTTCTGTGAAAGCAGAGAGCCTAACTGCATTTTTTAAATCCCCTCAATGTATTAGATAATTCCACCCTTTCTCAACACCATGTTCTAAAAATACCAAGCGACCACTGCCAGTACAGAATGAAAAGCTTAAAATAAGGTTCTGATTGTTTCAGCATTATGTGCCTGACATGAAAAAAGGCACTCTGGACAGATAGAAGATCTGACTCTGGAGGAGTGGAGACTAATGGATCTCAGAGTGTAGTTACCTTGCCCTTAAAATCTGTGGCCAGATCAAATGTGCGTCTCACCAAGTAACAAAATGACTTGCTCCTCACATGCAGTATTATTTAGGGAAAGGGCAACCAAAAATCAAAGTTTTCTGACCAAGAGGCATTGAAGAGCAATAATGAATATTATGCTTTGATGACAACCAATCACATTTTATTTCTTAACAATGACACGCTAATTACGTATTTACAACCCTCCTGTTGTTTCATGGATTATAGCCTTGTTTGTGAACTGACAACATACCAATTCCATTGCCAAGTGTGTGGTCTCTGGGAGGTCTGAGACTTTGAGGCGAGCTGACTCCTAGAACCCAGTCAAAGTTGTCAGCCAGGGAATTTTGCCAGCCACATCTGCCTTTCTCAAATGTGCAGGAAGTACCGCATTCATTCTCATCAGTATTATCGCCGCAGTCATCTACAAAATCACAGCTTTGTTCCGGTCTGTAACACTTGCCATTCTGACATTCCCAATAGCCATGTGAGCAGGAGCCTGAAAAGAGAAGAATAGGGGTATCTTAGTGAATCAGTCTTTAGTGCCTTCCTGCAAGGTTACTGGAAGGTTACATCTGAGACAGTTTGAGATTTAGGAGGAGGAGGGTGGTCCACAGCATATTTTAAAAGTGTTTGGTCCTCGGGAAGTGCCAATCCATTATCAGTTTATTTCTTTTGTGTTTTGTGAAGAGATGGCCTAAATAAATGACTGTTTTCCTCATAAAGCCTTTGAGGGCAAGTTCCAGCCATGCATTCTTTCACGAACAAAGCTTTCTAGTCTGACTTAATTGCTGACATTCTCCTTTCATGTGGTGTAGGATTAAGCCATTTCATTTTAACTGCAAAGCTGAGCTTATTTTAGCAGTCCTCATTTAAAAAGAAAGGGATAAAAAGCCTTTATAATGTAACTATGCAGTTCTGCTTTTTAGTGGACTTTCTGCAAGCTAGTTCAATGGGGCAGTGCTGTTCTTTTTGTGTATTATTACTGGCATTACTGAAAGATAATTCTGCTATTGTTAAGCCTCAGCATTATAGGACTCATTTCACAGGATCCATTTCCAAGTTTCATATTTTCATTTCAGATCAGTTCCTGAAATGCTTTGGTTAGAAGATGGTCCCTTTAGTACATACCTGCTCCAGAAACAGAGACAAACATGAAACTAAAAACGTATCGATTTTCCACTATCATGGGCCAGGTTACCAGGAGAGACTTGTGAGAAGGATAGAGCACAGAACAAGTAGTTTATTAACAAAAGAAAAATAAACTAAAGAGGTGGGGAACAAACCCTGGTGGGAATACTGCCTACCACCAAAATTCAGAACTTCCATTCCAAGGCCACACTAAAGTTGGTTCTCCAAGAGTCATACTTCTTCAAAGTTCTTACAAGAACAAAAGCTCACTATGAACATTTTTAATAGAGAGGGAGTGAAATGGTTCAATTTCTTCAATCCTTGATGACCACTTACAACTGTCCCTGTGATTCTTTAAGTTAGTCATAGCTGGAGTAGATGGTATCAAATGGTAATTACTATCTGGGTGGGGTTGACTGCTTCACAGCCACTCCCCAACTTTACTCAGTTTCAAGCACAGCCCCCAGTCATCCAGCGAGTCCCTAAGATTAGGAAAAAGAATAAGACAAGGTTCCTCTGCTGTGTGGAAGTGTTGGAAAGACAGAAACCTGCAATAATTTAAAGAAAGGGAGAGGTGGAAGATAGCTAAGTGCCCCGCACAAACCATTCATCTCATGTCCTTGTATCCAGGCTCACTTCAGAAAAGGGTTTTCGCAAGCAGGACTGACTATAAAACTTAATGGTCATATTTTCCCTTTGCCCTTTCAAGGTGCTGTGCTATCAAGGATCCATCCCTAAATAACAAAACAAACAGGAAACTATGCAAACTTCTTTCAAACACTGCATGTGTTTAGAACAAGCCTGAGAACCAACCATATTCATTTAAACAAGCTGTCAAGTTCCACATCCACAGTAACAAATCCTGTAGTATGTCATATTCAATGGAGAAAATACAGCATGGTACTGGAAATCTACAAGGAATGTTACCAAAATCAAAGCAGTCTACAACAAAATTGATAGAATTTCCTCAGGCATTTTAGCCAGGGTGCCCAAGGGGTGGAACTACAGGAGCTCTGGTTTAACATGTGTAACCCACTTGGCCCTGTTCCTAGGACAAGTATAGCAGTGTTGATAGATTCCAAAGAGAATCCTCTCTATTGCTGCTAAGTCAAAGTTTATGCTATGGGGAGGAGACAGGGCCTTCCAGGAGCACAGGGGAGTTTAAGAAGCAGGGAGCCAAACTGGATAAACAGAAGGCTCATGCAGCCCAATTTTTCCTAAGGTTTGTTGGCTAAGTGGGGGATTAGTTTGGGCCATGCGTCACTGTAGGAGTAACATTGCTATTTATCATCCTGGCTTTTTCAAGAACTTGTTGGATATCATATGCCCTGCTCTTATTTTCCCAACAGATGTCTGGGTAGTTGAAGTCTCCCATCACTACCAAGTACTATAGTGTGGATGACTTTGTTAGCTGTTTTAAAAATAGTCTCATCTACCTCTTCCTGGTTACGTGGTCTGTAGACCCCTATCTAACATCACCCTTGTTTTTACCCCTTTTATTCTTACGATATAATTATGTATGAATCTAGGGTTTTGATGGACGTAATGAAGGTTGTGGCTGCTTAGCTTGGTACCAACATTAAGGTATTTATTATGAAGATTTTACATAATATAGCCCATGGATGTTTTTAAGAGTTAATTGCTGTAATCCTGCTATCATAGGTGGCACATGCTTCTTGAATTAATGCTGGCTCCACCCCAAGGCCCTGCCCTACCCACATTCCACCCCAGGCCCCGACCCCACTTGGCCCCCTCCCATGAGGCCTCCCACCTGTGTTGCTCACTCCTCTTGGCCCCTCTGCTCTCACTCTGCTTCTTCCTATCCCCTCCCCTCTGCCTCCTCCCCTGAGACTTATCCTATCTGCTGCTTGCACTTGCTTGTGTGGGGAACAGAGGAGAGGAAAAAGAGGTGGAACAGGGGCAGCAGGAGGTGAAGCAAGAACAGGGCCTTACGAGCAGAGGCTAAGTTGGAACTTCTGATGACAGTAGCTCTTCAGAGAATTTTAGCCTCCTCAAGCCTCTTATAACCACCACCCATGCCTGTTTTCCTTTTTTTAGGTGACTGCCCAAGGATTTTAGGCATCAATTTAACTTTCCTAGCAAATTTAGAGGTTAAAAGCATACTAAAGGACAGTTCCTGCTCCCTCTACGCCTTCCATTCTTTCCACCATGTTAAAAAATTGTGATCAGATCCCTATAGCATTTTTTATTTCTTCAATGTTGGTGCCTCCAATCTGAGATTGAAAAAATTAAAGGCTGAAATGTGGAACTGATTACCATCTGCAAAGAAAAATTAACCTCAAATGTTGAATCCTGGGAAGAATTAATTTATTTTCAAGCACCTATAAAAGTTCCAAGGGAGAAATAAGACCACTGAGATTTATTTTTAAATTCTAACCTCCAAAGGTAAGCATTGTATGCTTCATAATATCAATCTATAACATAAGCCAAAGCCTTCTGGATATGAGAGGGGAAAAGTAATACGAAGGGCCTAATAGTTTAATTGAAAGACACATCTTCTCTGTGAAGCTAAGTAACTGTTCTACCCAGCAATGCTCTGTAAAGATTGTTAGCAGGTTCACTTCATGGCCTTGTGCAGCAGCTGCCTCAACACACTAGACCGTAACAGACCCAGAGATACTGTGTAGTGGCATTCAGACTGATAATCTGTGAACTGAGGAGGATTTACACAAGAGAGGATAATGGCTGCATAAAAGCTCCTAGGATCTGTCAAGCCAATAATCATTATTTTTGAAAAACTCTGAAACAATCTTGAGAGCAAGGAGGGATTACATATTTAAATATAATTGGGTCTTGGTTGAATAACCTTTATTTTAAAGTGTCCCTAAATATAGCCATTGAAAAGGTTTCATACAAATGTGTTAAGGAAAAAAAGGGCACCAGAACCCATCATTAAAAAGCTAAGAGGACTAACAGTACAAACATTGCTGCATTTAAATTAAGACAAATAACAAGGAAAGTTAAAGCCTAGTTTAAGCCTACTCTCCCAATGTGATCAAAAGGATTTTCGTCAGTGATATAACAACAGATCGTTTATGGGCTGCAATACTAAGGCAAAGCAGGATATGTTATAGGTGGAATGTCTACATTAAATTCTTGATTTTGCACTCTTATTCATGTATGAGCCTTAACTTCCATAGAAGTATTTACACATGTAAAGAAGTATTCCCATGAGTAATGAATAGACAGATCTATATTTGTGTGTTCTCTTTGCTAATCCCCCAAACACAGAGATACATCACATGCAGGGATTACTGGAGTGAGTCAATTCCACACTTTAATATTCTGTTATGACCATGGTAGCCTTGTTCCCTGTTTGTTTATTCCTCTAACAAGTCTCTCTAAGCAGCTTTCTGCACTGCTCCCCTGTGCATGGAACACCCTTTCTGTGCTGAACCATACCTTCACTGCATACCAATCCCGCCTACAGAACCAGGATAACTATTACGGCAACAAAAAGGATTAGGGGACTGCAGCACATGACTTATGAGGATAAGCTGAGGGCTTGTTTAGTCAACAGAAGAGAAGAATGAGGGGGGATTTGATAGCAGCCTGAAAGAGGAATGCAGGAAGGATGGAGCTAGACTGTTCTCACTGCAGCAGATGACAGAACTAGGAGACATGGTCTCAAGTTGCAGTGGGGGAGTTCTAGGTTGGATATTTGGAGAAATTTTTTCACTAGGAGGGTGGTGAAGCACTAGAATTGGTTACCCAAGGAGGTGGTGGAATCTCCATCCTTGGAGGTTTTTAAGGTCTGGGTTTACAAGCCCTGGCTGGGTGATTTACTTGGGGCTGGTTCTGTTCTGAGCAGGGAGTTAGACTAGATGACTCCCTGAGGTCCCTTCCAACCCTAATTCTCTATGATTCTATGGTCAGGAACTAACTGACAGACTGTGTTCTTGGAAATAATCTACATAACTCAACAAGACACTTTTGTATTTCCCGGATTCTGCTGCTGCAGTTCTATGATTGCGGGCATTCATCTCTGCCAAAATAGAGCAATTCAAAGGTCAAAACCACAGCCAGGGATTGGCCAAGGGACTTTTGTCTACTACATTGGCAGCAGACAAAACAAATGATATAAGAAGTCTTATTTTGGGGTGCATATCCACACTCCCCAGCTATTTTAAGGCTGCATTCCACTGGTGGCTCTGTGCAATAAGACCTTGCTGCATCAGGGATTTGACCTTGTATTTCCTGACATGACCAATCCCCACGTTGACCACTGTACTTATATGTTATCATTACCCATAAAGCTGTTTGCTTGCTTGTCTTTTGGATTGTAAGCTGTTCAGGGCAGGCACAATGCCTTCCTGCATGTTTAGAAAGCATCTCACTCATTGAAAACACTATCAAATATATAAATAAATAAATAAAAATAATAAAGGGTGACATGGTTAAATAGAGCTGTATACACCTAAATATTAAACCAGCTACTCTTAAAATAGAATGAGACAGAAGAGGAAGCAAAGCACTAAACAAAGGATCTTACTAGATAGCAGCAATCTACTTCAATATATTTCTATGCTCTCTGCGACTGTTTTCCCTTTAATAACTTCTAACACTACTTTACTTTCAGTTCACAGATATATGATAGATAATAAGTTGTCCCTGGCAAACGTAATGATTTCTGCAGTAATAGCCATTGCCACAATCACGTCTAAGCAATTTCTATGAAACTAGCTTTTTGAAACAGCAAATAATAATTTTAGAGTTAAACTGTTAACAGTGCTCATCGGTAGTTCGCCACAGCTGTAAAGATAACTTGGTCAAAGGGAAGTTCCAAAGGGATAGCCGTGTTAGTCTAGGTCAGCCAAACAATCAAGGGCTATGTCTACAGTTGCAAGTTAGGTAAGTCAACCTAACTTAGTCCCTGTCCACACCAGGCTTTCCTTAAGTCCACTTAATGAAAGCTCAGGTCGACCTAATAAGAACCGCCGGTTAGGTCAACTTAACCCTTAAGTCAACTCCTTAGGTTGACCGGCAGTTAGGTCGACTTAACAAAGTGGACTAAGTCCCCGTTCAGGGGAACCACTTTGTTAAGTCTACCTAATAGGGTCGACTTAAGGTCAACTTAAAGTCTACCTTATTAGGTCGACTTAACAAAATCAACCTAACTTTTTGTAATGTAGACATAGCCAAGGAGTTGTGTGGCACTTTTAAAGATTAACAAATTTATTTATCGCATGAGCTTTCATGGGAGAAAAACCCATGAAAGCTCATATAATAAATGAATTTGTTAGTCTTTAAAAATGCCACAGGACTTCTTGTTTGTTTGGTCAAAGGGAGAGGGTAAATGAAAGACATGGGTTGCGGAATGCTGAGCCCAGCCTGATCAATCAGTGTACATATGAATTTATGTTGTTTCATAACAACATCCAGGAATTTTCGTTAAAATAGAAGTACTTTACAGCCTCCCTAATGACTAATTGTGGGTAAGGGAGAGAGAAAGAGGAAGAAGGAACCAATGATAACCAATTAGTGGCAAATCTGATCCGAGCTCACAAGCATTTTTTTTTCAAATACATGGATTACTTAATTTCTAATTCAATTACAGCTAAATCCAATGATGTGTCAATACAATGAAAACATCTTTAATTTTGCTAAATGCTCATCATAAAGGGAGCTTGGCACCTGGCTATGTTGTAGCCAGCTGCATCTAGAAAGTATGGAACTATAAATACTAGTCAATTAGTGTGGGCATGTATTGCACCAATGAAGGATAAAAGGAATTGAAGGTTTTGGACACCATGTAGAAATGATCCAAAACTACTAAATTATAATATGAAACATCTATGCTTATGTACCATTAACTTTAATTAATTGTTACTATCATTTGCACAGGAACCAATACTCTGATGAATCCTCATGTTCTCCATTGGGAAAGTTGCATGCAAAGTTTATGTGTGTTCCATTAGCATTTAAAATGTTATAAAACATTAAATCAATACCCTTGGTCCTTGTTTGGCATATTTTGTTAAATAAGCTCTGCTACTATTTCTCTCAGCCAATCAAATTCCTTTGCCAGGTGCTTCGTTCTCACTCCATTAGGTTTTGTTACTGGAATTTATTTCACCCTTTTGAAGTTTTACCCTTCTTTTTTATTTAAAGAATATAATTTTTTCCTTTATTTTTTAGATCTATCCCAAAGAACCACAAAGGGTTTGCATGATGAGACATCTGAACTCTTTAATCCTTATTTTTTTTAAAAGAGTCCTTAGTATACTAGCTTCATTTTCTCCCAATATATGTGAAAATATATCAGGTTATATCTGCTTCACACCATCAAGCAAGATCTGTAACAGAACTGTCCATGATTGTATATTCACAATGAGAGACCAAAAGAGCTCAATCTATTTAGTTTATCAGAGAAAAAGTTAAGAGGCAACTTGATCATGTTCTACAATTACCTATATCGAGAGAAGATTGCTGATAGAAGATGGCTCTAATCTAACATTACAGAATCCAATGGCTGAAGGTTGAAGTCAGCAAAGGTGAAACTGATATAAAATGCAAATGTTTCACTATGAGGGTAATTACCTGTTGTAAAAAGATAACCAAGGAATGTGATTTTTTTTCAATCTCTTGAAGTCTTTAAATGAAGACTAGATCTGTTTATAAGAGATATGGTCTAGTTCAACCATAAGTTATTAATTCAAATGCAGGAATCACTGGGTGAAACCTGTGCTCTGTGTTAATCATATTTGCAATGGTCCTTTTCTGGCCTTAAAATTTTATGGATTTAGGATTTTGACAGGTACAGGATGTGGCTGCTTAGTTTGTCACCAAAATTAGTGATAGAAAAATGGTTGTTTATCCAATTATCCACTTGGCATCTCCAAAATAGGGCTGAAAATTTCACAAGAACCGATTTTCTCATGAGATTCTAGTTAGGCTGAATGTACAAGGAGAACAACTTTTTTAAAAAAAAGCTATTTTAGAATCTCTTCTTTTGGGTTTAGCTGGAATCAAAAAGTTCAGAGATGCATTTAAATAAAATATATTTTTAAAAGTATCAAAATATTTAAGAGTGGGCTCCTTAAAAAGCACATCTGTTTGCATCAGTAAATCACCCAGATGTTAGGGATCTATTATAGGAGAGGATGAGTGAGGTTCTGTGGCCCGCAATGTACAGGAGGTCAAATTAGATGATCATGATAGTCCCTTTTGACCTTAAAGTCTCTGAGTCTTAGCCTTGGTCTACATTTACATGGAAATTCAGCAGCAGTCAACATGAGTTATGTTTACACAAGCTACACAGAGTAGCTTGCATAACTTCCATCGACTTCCTAACTCCCCTTCAGCTTGGCATCTTCACTGAGCTACGTCAACGGGAAATGCGTTCCCATCAATGCAGCGCTACACCACTTGAGGGGGCAGTTTTAAAGTGTCGGGTTCTGGATTGATTGAGTGGATCTCCAGTGATCCCTCAATTGATCTGGAAAGATTGATCTAATGGTAGCAAATTTGCCACCATCAGTGTAAACATGCCCTATGAGTCCTTTGTTTTCCATTCTTGACTGTACTTTATCATGGTTTTAATCTCATCATCCAAATTTTAAAACCACAGGAACAAGACTATTCTGAAACTTCTTTTTATAAGCCCTAAAGATGTATTTGTAGTAATCTTGTACTATTTACTCATTTTGTTATGATTAAACTCAATTATTTAATTTTTCAAAGTTAAAAGCTCATTAAAATGAATGGGGTAGTTCATAATTCAGAGCTAGAGGATAAATCTGTAGGCATTTTTAGGATTAAAAAGGCAGAACTTGAAGTCACTTACTTTGAAATCACATAGCTAGAAATATATCATTTCTTAAAATGAAAGCTTGAATTCTGCAGAACAGTAATCTACCAAAGAGACCAGAATAATTAATCAATAGGCAAAGAGTTTGACACCAATAGGGGCACTCTGAATAATTCAGATTGCTACATTTCCCCTTCTATGACATTTCCTCCATTATCATTTTTGCTATGAGGCAACAATACTGTAGGGCTGAACTGTGTGTGTGTGTTTTTTTTAAAAATCCATTAGTTAAAAAGAGCATTTTCCCTCAAATCCCTCACTGATATATCCCAAGGACGCAGCATCTACTGAAAGGCTTTCATCACGATTTGTAATGCATAAAGGTAATGATATCTCGGCACAGAGAATGTGAAAAATGCACCTAGTTTTGAACACAATGTTTAAAAAATTGCCATGTCTCAAAGAATTTCAAAAGTCAGGGTGCTTGAAATAAAAAGGAATACTATTTTTAAAAAATCAATATACAATATCAGATCTCTGCAAAGAGTTAGTTTGCTCTAGGGCTGGGCTCAACTGTTGATTTTAAGGCTTTTCTAGTTTCTCAAACATTCTGAGTTTTGCTAAATTGATTTTGGCTCTGGGTAACCCAGAGACTTTATAAAAGTCCACTTGCAATAGCTGCTGCTCCTCTCCTGCATGGTCCTTGTGAGCAGGAGGGAAAAGATCCCAGACACAACCTTCCATAGTCTCATGGGCTGGTGAAGACAATCCCACAACCCAGAGATCACCATCTCCCTTCTTATCTTTTATGTTTTCTTACAGAGGGGCATCAGTCCATCTACTCACCCTCCATCATCTTCCAAGGATAAGGTGAGACCACCCCACTCCCACTTTCCCATTTGACAGCAGTGGGACCAGGGAAACAATTCCAAACAAAGACACACTGTCTAAGGGAAATCCATGCCTTCCCTTTATCCTGGACAAGGCTTTTTCTGAACCTGGTTGAGACTTAGGCATGTATTCCTAGACTGTGCCACTGTTTACAAGTCTCTCATTTGCTGTTATCATTTCAGAAATGCCTAAAGGTCCCAACCAAGATTGAATCTCCATTGTGCTAAATCCTGTACAGCATAGAACAGAAGAGCTTGCAATCTAAAAGACAAGATAGACAAAAAGATATAAATAAGCAACAACAAAGTCAATTTGCAAAAAGTACAAAACTTGTAAGTTAAGATACAGTATCCTTCCAGATTCCCTTTCAGATTCATCGACCAATCTCCCCTGAGTCCATGTTGCTCTTTTCTTCTCTTCACCTTGAGGAGAAGGATGGCAGTAATAGGAAGGCAATATAGTTTGTAGGGTGCCTGTGTAATTCACAATGGGAAGAGCTCAGCATGTAAAATATTGTGGCTGGCTAAAATTATGAGTTAAAGTAATATTTGTAGCTAGAGTTATGCACTATAATGTGAGGATAATCAAATCCCATTGCAAGTAAGGTCAAAATGAACTCATTCACCCTCCATATATTACTGAGATGGGAGAAGGTTGCTTGTCTATGGAGCATTAGATTTAAATTACTGCCAGAGGTAGGATTCCAGACCTGCAAGACGCACTGGCTATGTCTACACTACAAAAAGTTAGGTCGACTTTGTTAAGTCAACCTAATAAGGTTGACTTTAAGTTGACCTAAAGTCGACTTTATTAGGTCAACTTAACAAAGTGGTTTCCCTGAACAGGGACTTAGTAAGTCAACCTAACTGCCCTTAGGTCAACCTAATAAATGGACTTAAGTGTTAGGTCGACCTAACCACCGGTTCTTAGTAAGTCAACCTAAGCTTTCATTAAGTCGACTTAAGGAATTTCTTAAGTCGACTTAATGAAAGCCTGGTGTGGACAGGGACTAAGTTAGGTCGACTTAAGCTTCCTTACGTCAACCTAACTTGCAAATGTAGACATAGCCACTGTCTTCTCTGGTTAGCAGAGTGCCCACATGCCAGGCCCAGGCTCCTCGTTGGACTACCCAGAGTTGCAGCCTACAGGCCAGAAAGGGTCCATCTCCAATCTTGCCTCCAATAAAGTATGGCATGAACAGCTTGTTCAGGCACTGGACTGAGTACTCTGATAGCGATTGAACATAAGGGCTAAACTCAGCCCTGCATGAAAGGGTTAAAATGCCATTCAGTGATCTTGCACTCTTTTACTCCAGGGCTGAATTTGACCCTCATGTCTATCTATCAAACGGCAGGCAGCAGCAGCTCTGAGACAATAGGAAATACAAACATCAGTTTCCAGCAAAGTGTTTCTGCAAAATAATGCTGTTCTATCTGAACTATGTTTACAGAATACCCTAATTTATCCAAATAGCCTGGGAACAAAGATTGTGTTTGTTAATTGAGAGGACAACCTCTCACTCAAATCTCTCTAGCACTCTTGCAATAAGAAAGAGCTGGACAGGGTATATTGTCACTATCCATACATTGCAATAGCAAGGCAGTAGAGTCTCTATGCACCCAGGCTCCTCAGCTCACCGCCCACTCACCACCTCATGGCTCTTGTGGGCTTCCCAGGGAGAAGCATGCAGAAGCTGCACTAAAGAGGAGCTGAATCAGTCCTACGTCAGCCAAAGCCAGAACTACATTAACCAGGTGGAGAGTAATTCCATGGCAGAGGTGTGGGGAGGAATCAAGGGGGCAGAGGAAGGAGAAATACATGCAGGCAGTGGGGAACAGGTAGTTGGAGGGGGGGAAATTCACTGGGAGGTTGCATGCTGACAGGCAGGCAGAGGGTTTCAGTGACAGAACTGCATGGAGGCAACTGGGCATGGAGGCAACTGGGCATGGCAGTGGGGACAAGGAAGGTATAATGCAGGGGTTTGGATAAATGGGAGTATATTGTATACAAGTGCCATTTGAAACTTCAGTGCCTTGGAATGTAGACAAATGATAAATATATACCCTGTCTCAACAAGAAAAGCTTAAAGAACTCATTTGAATTTACCATTTATATAAGACTATAACTAAATTAGTGTAGAGGTTTACAAAAGCTGCGGAAATATGGAACAAGATTTGTTTGTCAATACCCCAAAGAAATAAAGAAGGAATTATAATTGTGCATTGCACAAGCAGCCATGATTTTATAATGTGTCTCTTGGTACCCATTGTTTAAAAGGAGGATTTTTTTGGTCTGACTTTCTCAAACTGTTTCATAAAATAAACCAAAGGTGTCCCTATTATGATTAGGTTGGCAGTGGGAGAAAAAGCATATATTATTAACAATATGAAATTCACGCTCATTGAAATTATGTACAATGAAGAGTTTTCATTGGTGACTTTTATGTGACATGCTTGTAGCTGTTTAAGTAGTTCACAGATGTATAATCTCACATATTTTGAAATTTAAGACCCTTACCCCTCAACTTCAGCTGCTATACATCTCATAAAAGGGACAGAGAAGCATTAAAGCACCCTAAAAAGCTCAGTAACTGGCCAGGAGAAGATTTCCTTGGTAAAGGAATTATAGAAGATAGTTGAAAAGTTGCCTCTTGAAACCCTCCACTTCTTAAGCCCCAAGGTAGAGTTGTGCTAGGGGATACGGGTAGCACACAGCACTGTGAAACTTTGGATAGGCAATGCTGAGTCCTGTTGGGTGCGTCAGAGAAGCTGACTAAGTTATAAGTGGGCCACTCTGGTCTCTGAAGTCGTAGCTCTCCCTTCCCTAGCTGTGAGTTCTAGTCTGTGCGTATTAGGGTATGTTTACATTGCAATCATGAGGTGTGATTGCAGCTCACATAGACATACCCAAGCTCAGTATAATCTAATTAGCTCAGGTATCAGAGCAGTGAAGCAACATTAATGTGGGCTACACAAGCTTATCCAAAATCCTGGCTAATTTTACACGCACGCTGCTTTGACTTCACTGCTGCCACTACCCAAGCTAACTAGATTAAAAATACTAGAATAAAATATACGTATGTCTCCATGAGTTGCAACTGCACCCTGCCATTATAGTGTAGACATACTCTTAGGCTATGTCTGCAATGGCAATTTACGTCGACTTAAGGAGGCTTAAGTCGATTTAAAGTAAGCCGGGTCCACACTAGGCTTTCATTAAGTTGAGTTAAGAAATTCCTTAAGTCAACTTAATGAACGTTTAAGTCGACTTAATAAGAACGGCCTATTAGGTCGACTTAAGCCTGCTTAGGTAGACCTAACCCTTCTTTAGGTCGACCTAAGCCCAGTGTGGACGTTTAAATCCACTTTGTTAAATCAACTTAAGGGTGGTTAGGTCGACTTAAAGTGGACTAAGTCAACTTAAAGTTAAGTCAACTTAGTCCATTTTGTTAACTCGACTTAATAAGGTCAATTTTAAGTCGACTTAAAGTTGACCTCATTAAGTCGACTTAAAAAAGTCAACCTAACTTTTCCTAGTGTAAACATAGCCTTAGAGGCCTAGCACAGAAGTTTACCCAAAGAGTCTAGAAAGTGAAAGCATGCAAACAAACAAAGTTTAATTTCAAAGTTGGGCCCTGGCAAATATAACAACCACCCAGTAATGGTGAGCAATGTCTATCACACTACAAAAATCTCACCCAGGATCTATAGCTGTGGTTGACAAACAAGATGTTAAGAGGTGATCCAAAAAATGCTTGTGTGGAGTTTAAATTGATAGCGGTTTGTCCAACCCTCTAAAGGGAAAAGGTAATAAATAATGTTCATGAATCATAAATCAGATGTCAACACTAGTTGTGAATCTTTATCTATTCAACTTCAGTCAACATTAGAAGTGAAATAAAAAGAAGAAATATGAAGAATGTAGGTTTCAACAAAATAAATATGTTGATTAGATTATTCTCTGTGCACCAAACTTAACTGAAGTGTGGACAATACGGTCCAAATGAAGGAGGTTGAAACTGTGAAAGTGTTGCTATAAGTAGTTAGACATCAATATATTTAAACTCTTTTGCAATACTTGACTGAAGTCAGGTGGAGAAGATGCTAAAAAGAAGCCCAAAGCTGATTAAAGTAAATCGCTTGACCCCTAACAACATTTCATCTTTCAGTGTTCAAAAAGAATAAGACTCAGGATTATTCCATTCCACAGTGTGAAATTACAGATCTCTCTATCTGTCCTCAACATAATATCATAGTGAGCTGAACAGAACACACTGATTTAAAGATGCAGTAGATGCCCTTATGAGCCCTCAACTCACCTTTGATCCTCCAATGGAAAGGTCAAAAGGTAAATATAAAATATGTGAGCTCTGATAGAAGGTACAGACATCAGTAAACTTTTAATCACTAGATATCTCAAAGCAACATAGTTTTTAGTACTTTAAATTTCTCCCTTATTTGGGTTCTATTGTATTGTTGTTTGGTTTGATACAGTGAGAGGTGAATGCACAGCATACCTAAAAATCAAGCATGAACAATATGATTCAAGACCTTGCAAAGCAAATTTCATTTGGAACGAGATTTTAAAGCCTCAGGAATTTCTTGACCCATAAGTACCTATACTTCATAACCTGATTTAGTAGTTGTTGTGATTATGCCACCTGAAAAACAGACGTTTTATCACTAAGTAATATTGTTTAGACAAAAATAATTTAACAGTTCATGAAATGTTTTCATTATCTCCATTTAATATCAGTCCAATTAGGTACAATTTCCATAATGCAGTATGTGATTGTAATTATTAGTTATTGTGATTATTGCTATTGTTTATTATTATTCACATCAGCTTGGTATCTCAAAGTATATTAAATTTCTCACAATACCCTCTAAGGTAGGTAAGTTTTAGCACATCTGTTTTAAAAATGACTAAATAAGGGAACAACCCAGGTTACCCAGGGAGTTAATATCATAGCTAAGAGTATTTCTTCTAATTCCTATTATAAACATTCTACACTCTCTGTTCATATTGTCCACCTCTTGTTCACAAGATACATCTTGAGAAATGGTTGTTCCCTGGAACATTTAGTAATAGTCAATGCAATTTTAGAAGGCCACTCCCATCAGTAGCCAAAAGAATACATGGGACAAAAAGGATAAAAATCTTAACCTTATTGATTTTAACGGGGCTAGGATTTCACTCAAAATATCTTGCATGCCTTTGAAAAGCAAGAAAATGTGATTTTCCAGTGATTCAAAATAAGAAAAAATGCATTATTTGTAATCCATAGTAGCTATCCTTCTAAAGTGAGCTGAACAGGAAAGGATGAACTGAGATGTATAAAATAGAAAGCAACTAAAAAAAAAAAAAAAATTCATACTCATCTGACTCAACCCTGATTTAAAAGTCAAACAAAATCTTTCCTGATGTTTCTCATACAAAACACTTTTTAAACCAATCATACATTGCTATATTTGGGTTTGCTAACTTAAAAAAAAAAATTAAGTACCCTTTTGCTGACTAAATAGGTCTCATTCATTTGGAGACAGTCCAGGTAGACACTTGCATTTTGGTGCTTATTCAAAATGATTCTCCAAATCTTTCAAGATTTGCGTATCAATAGATCATGCCTAGTATACATAAGAATAAATTGCAGCCCAGCTAAGCTGGCAATTTCATCTCTTAAAACTTTTGTTTCTGAGTTAAGAGGTAAAATCCTATGTCCAGCCCTCCCCGTGAATAATTGGCCTGAATGGTGAGTAATACTTCAGGGTGCTTCAATGGAAGGAATTATCTTCTCCTGGGTTGTGGAGTTGTAGCAGAGCTACTAAGTGGCTGCTACTTCAGCTTCCTGGATAGATTAAATCAGCACCCACTCAGGGATCTCTCTCCAGGGCTCCCCAAAAGGTCACTGACTGGAAACATGCAGGGATCCTTCACAGAGCTGCGCTATGAGGAGCATAAAGCAAAGGAGGTTGAGCAAATCACTCCCCTTCTCTACACAGCAGAACAGCAATAGCTCTGCTACAGACAGGACTTTGAATGAGAAAAGGGGCTAGATTTGGGGAAAAGATGGCTTTTGTTTGTTTATTGTGTTTTCCCCATTACCACAGAGTAAGTAGGAATAATATTTCTGTCTTGGATACTGGAGTTTTAGGAATTAAATAGCTAATTTGTAGCTTCATTATTAATTAATTAATTAATTAATTATATTATATTATATTATATTATATTATATTATATTATAGCTGTTTGTTCCTGACTATTCCACAAAGAAATTTGTTATCTATCATTCTAATGAATCTGCAAATATCGACTAAAGTATTTGTGTGAAAGTGTAACCCATATGCCTGAAAAGGCTATCTCTCAGAGACCTGCTGAGGGTGGGTTACTGTTGTTGGGCAGATTAGTGACCCACAACTGGAAACTTCCAGTAGCAGGGAGTGGTAGCAATTTGAGCATGCTCCACAGTGTACCCTGCTGGTGTGATGTGATGTTCTCAGTCAGATGACTGGAGAGCAGCAGCCTGAGCAGACAGCAGGCAGGAGCTGCCTTGAGGGGAGACCATGTGCTCAGTGTTCTGGAGAGGAGCTGAGCCAGGAGTGAACAAGATGTTTTCTCCATGTAAAGGAGTTATTTGCACCAGCCCTTGCAGACATGCATCTGGGACTGAGGGCTGGTTGCAGAGGAGAAGAGAAAGCCTGCATGTAATGCTACAGAGGATCCCAGCAAAGGAAGAAGAGGACAGCGATTTCTTGCCATGCAAGCTTCCACACTGGAACAGAGACTGTAGCTGAGAGTTGGGTGAACTCCACACAGACTTTGGGACTCTTGGGTATCTTTCATGCAAGGGATTGTTCTTGGTTAATTGTAGTTTGTTTTCTTAGGATAAGGTTCATTTAGTTAGTAGTTAATAAAGTTCATTGTTATGTTTGTTTTTAGTAGTATTTTAATGTGTGAGTGTAGCTCTGAGCAAGCTTCGCCGTGAGTCCTGTACAGACTGGATCCTGGGTCTCCAGCTGCTTTCTCCATAGGGGTTGGGATTGATTTCTGTGGGGCACTGGAGAAGGGCAATTGAATGAATTTTGGCCCACCCAAAGGTTACAAAAGCATTTACAACAGTGTGATATAGAAGCTGATTTACAAAATTACATCTAGGCCTACTGTCACCCTGAGTGTTCAGGCTACAATGTAAGCAAAGGTACACAATGGAATAGTTATGCCACATTATTGCTATGGCCTAATAAGAGGGGTTTCGTACAGCTGCATAGTGCATTCACAATGGAAAATGTATTTTCATTAATTCATATTGAATTTGCCAGACCTTTCTGGCAAAAAAAATTGTGGAAAAATAATCAAACCAATTTCCCCCCCACATTTTCAATATGAAAGGTCTCAATTTGAAACTACCTAATTTCTAAATTTCCTTCAATTTATTTTTAAATATATAAATATTTTTAAAGTTCATATTTGAAACAAAACATTTTGTTTTACATTAAACTAAATGTTTTGTTCCATCTGAAACAACTTGATTTGTAAAACTTTTGGGGGAAAAAAAAAGATTTTTGTGTTAACTTGCTTTTTTGTTCCTCCAGAATTGCCAGTGAACAAGAAAAGCAATTATTTAGGCAACTCGAGTTTTATGACATCATTCCCAAACTTCTAACACATGCTGCACACAGCTCTGCTTCACTTTTAGTAGAAAGTAATTTCCTTTATTCAGCTGATTTTTACTTGGCCCTTAACTGGTTCCTTAAGACAGTTTTAAGTGTATTTATTCTAACTAGAGAGCTGGTAATGTCAAACATTTAAAGAAGCCAAAACTCTGCTCTCTCTATCCGGTTACAGAAAACTCCAAATAGTAGTAGATAAAATATGTATGGTCCATGCATGTATGGTGCAATTGTTTTAGAGATTATACATATATTAGTAAAAATATTATTTTCCATGACCTGGAATGAAAGCATTATCCTCAAGCACAGGCATTCTGAAGACACTTTATCCAGTTGGAAGACAGCATTCATTGGAACTACTTCTTTCCTTTTTCCTCTTTATCATTGATAATAACTATTTGGAAACTAAATGATAAACAAAACTGGAGAATATAGTATACTGTGTGGTTATAAAATTCAACTATTAGAAGACAGAAATTTTGCAAATCTTACACTTGCAGCTGGCAATACAACTTAATTCAGCCTCATGCAATGAAATACAAACATTTGCATAGCAACTCTTCTGTCATACGAAGTGCATTATGTTCTCAAACTATGCAAGTTATAGTTTATATGCCTGTAGGCTTAGGCATAATAGCATCAAGGTAACAGTGCAGTATTACATTTTATATAGCTAATTCATAAATATCTTTATTAAGAGAAAAAAAGCAGTATGGTTGGGGGCATCTGGGTGGTAAAATGCTTTTGTTGGTTAACTTATATGAAACATAAAAATGTTTAATTAGTTCAGATTTCAGCTACATTAAAGTCTTTGAGAGAAATGAAAGATATTTCTGCAAAAGAAAACAAATTAAACAAGAGAGGAAAGTTTAGATGCCCCTCCCCCAACTATGGATTATTTTAATCTAATTTATTTCCATAATCTTGGGGTTTTTAATAACTATTAGTAATAATAATAATAATTTCCAGAATTGAACTATGTAGCAGATTGCATCTTTTATCTCTGTTGTGAATGTTGCTCTGCGAATCCACAATATCTAGATTTTGTTTGACTTTCAATTAATTAATTAATATTTTTGTGCTATTATAATATTTTAAAATTTAAAATAATAATTAATTTGATTTATTTATTTAAATGATTTATTAATTAAATTAATTTAAAATAAATAAACTTGATTTTGTTTTTTAATAAATGTCTCTAGATGTCGATTCATCTATAGTTCAATACTTGAGATATTTTTCACTAGTGTAAATGCAGTAGCATAACTACACCAGTCACTGAAGAAGTAACTTGCAGCCCACGAAAGCTTATGCCCGAAGAAATATGTTAGCCTTTAAGGTGCCACAGGACTTCTGTTGTTTTTGCTATATACAGGCTAACACAGTACCCCTCTGGAACTTACACTGGTATAGTTGATCTAGATATTTCCATGAATCTGAATTAAAATATGCTCCATATAGTAGTTTCACTGTTTCTGTGTGACCGTCAGTTGTTTTTAGTATTATTTTATGACAGCATCCATAGGCCCCAAAATGGGATTGGGCCTCCCAGGATATTGGGTGCTGTGCAAACAAAAACATGACAACCTTGGCCTTGAAAGGCTCATGTGGGATGTCTTTGTGGCTATATGTTTGCAGGTACCAAAGATAGTGGCACACATTATGGCTGGCCCTCAGATGATACATCAGACTGTGGAAGCAGGGCTGTCCTGTGGGGGGACCGGAGCCCAGGGCCAATTGGCCAAAGTGGAGCCTCCACCCCCCCATGCTGGAGGGGAGTGTGGTGGGCCCACCGGCCCGCTCCGCCCCCCAGGGAGTCGGCCCTGGGCCGGGAGGACGAGGCTGCCGGCACAGGGAGCTGGCTCCCACCCTGGCCCTGGAGGCCAAGCTGCGACTGCCTGTTGGGGATGGGGGACAGGGGGAGCCAGCTCCAGCCCCGAGGCCGAGACTGCCTGCGGGGGTCGGAAGGGAAGCCGGAGCCGGCTCCGGTCCCGGAGGCCTCCTGTGGGGCAGGGGGGAGTGGAGTCTGCTCCAGTCCCAGCCTCGAGCCAGGAGCCCGCCATGTGGGGCAGGCCAGCCCAGAGGCTGGGCCCCATGTGCTCTGTCCTGGGCATGCCTGCTCCGACCTGAGGGCGGGGAGGGCCGGCCTAGGGGCCGGGCATATCCCTCCCAGCCCGCCCCACCCAGCTGCCTTCAGCTCACTGCCAAAGGCAGCAGGGTGGCTGTGGGAGGAGGGGCTGCGGCGAGCATGGCCCCACACAGTGCGGAACCCACGTAACTGCGGGGCCTGGGGCCATTAGCCCATTTGCCCCTCCCCCCCCCCAGGGACGGCCCTGTGTGGAAGGGACATAAAAAGCCCTCACTTTTCTAGTCCAGTGGTTCCCAACTTAGTGGGGTAGGGGCACCAAAGATTCCAGGGGGTCCATGAGGCTTCAGGAATATAGAGATCATTTAGCCCCCAAGCTCCATGCCATGAAGCAGCAGCTTCTAGCTCTACTCTGGCTGAAGCGGAGAAGCAGCCCCGCTTCCCCAACCCCACCCCCAGTTCTGCACTGGCCAAGCCCCAGCTGGAGAGAAGCAGCACTGCACTGCGCCAATGGGGGCCTGGAGCAGTCCCAGTCAACCTCCCAGAGCCCGCCTCCATTACCCTCCGTCAACAAGGGATGGAAAGAGACAGGGCCACGTGGGGCATATGATGTCAGCTGGACCAGGGAAAGCTTAGCTTTTTTACTCAGGTAAGAGTAAATTTAATTTATTATTATTATTATTATTATGTAATTTAGTGTAATTACTATTATCATTATTGCTTATAGGGGTTTAATATGTTTATGGCCAGTAAGGAGGAGGGCTGGGGTGCACGTTTTACCAATTGTTAGCGAGGGGAACTCTCACTGAGAAAGGTTGGGAACCACTGTCCTTGTCCATTCATGCAGAGGCAGACTTTGGATACAGGATCTGGGAAGTGCTGCCAGGGCTGTCCCTACGGGTGGGTGGGACTCAGAGCCAATCAGCCTGTGGGGGCCCCTGCCCCCCCTTCAGCACTGGGTGGGAAGGACCACCCAGTGGGCTAGAGGCCAGGCCCCACACTCCATCCCACCCGTGTGCCAGCTGGTCTGCCCCGGGGGCGGGGCGGATGGCTCAGAGGCTGGGCCTTGCATTCCTGCCCCGCTCATGGGCCAGCTTCCACCTAAACAGAAGGGAGTCAGTGCGGGGCTGCTGAACCGCAGGGCCTGGGGCGGTTGCCCTGCTCACCCCCCTCAGGGATGGCCCTGAGTGCTGCCAGCAAAACTAGTGACCACAGAATAGACTAGGCTGGGTAGAGACATGGTTTACTCACCATACACTCAGTGCTGATGGAGCTGTACAGGCAGAACAGAGCTATACTTTTCCAAAGGAGTAGCAACGGCTACTGCATCAGAGGAGGCATTGTGGGTTTTAAAGTCATGATGACTCCGGCAACCATTTATCAGACAGCATATCTGCTCCCCCAGCAGTCCATTGCCTTAAGGTAATCGTGAGTTGCCCCATGCAGTTATACAAATTAACACAAGCTCTTTAAATATGATTTGTTACCTGCAGTTTTTCAAAGACTATTCAATTTCAAACTTTCTGCCTTGATGAATAATTCCTACTGACCTGTCACTGACTTAATGTCAGTAGTGTGACACATTTCCCTCAACTGTATCTGTGGGTGCCCAAAGGATGAGGTACTTTATTTGGTACTAAAGATCTATGAAAAAGAGAAAAATGAGTATTGACTGTGCCACATCTCAAAGGGCTCTAGGGCTATGTCTACGCTTGTGAATTTAAGTCGACTTAGCATGTCCACACTTAAATTTTAAGTCGACTTTCAGGGGACCCTACAAAGTTGACCTAGAGCGTCCACACTGGACGCCTAGGTCAACTTGTAGGGGCTAGGTGGACCAGGGACTGGTCCACGGTGGCGAGGGGGGGGCAGCCCTTGCCAAGTGCCAGGGGGCTCAGCCTTTGCCCCATTGTACCTTGGTACAATGCCAGGGATGCCAGGCTCTCCTTGTGCCAGCCATCCTGGCAGGGAGGGCAGTGGGGAAGTCCTGGAGAGCCCTAAGTCAACTTAGAGCTACTCCACTAGAGCTACTTAAGCAGCTGCTTAAGTCGACTTAAGGAAAATGTAGTGTAGACGCAGAGTAAATTAAGTCTACTTAAGCAAGCTTAAGTCGACTTAATTTACAAGTGTAGACGCACCCTTGCTGACTTTAATCATATTCCATTGTCTCACTCCCAACGCCTTAATAATTATAACCTTAAACCATGCTCTGATATCACTGTAGATCTGTATGTTCTTTCATTCTTACAAATTGAGAGAGAGAGAGAGAGAGAGAGAGACACTACGATGGAGTTGTGTGTTACAAAAGTTTTATCGTCATGAGGTTGGGGTGATCATATTAGACACAAGTGATCAAACCAGATATGAATCATGTAGGTCATCACAATTAAGTGTCAGTAAGGTCTTTATACTACACTGTACTATGCTATCCTGTATTCTGCACACACCACTTTCCTGTTGGTAAAACTATTTTTTAAAATTTTGGGCTTATTAAGAAAAAATATTGCCACAATGTTTCATATCACTCAGTCTATTAACCAGGCTCCTTTGGATGCTACATACAAAACTGTACAGGTCTGAGAGGGAGAGAAAAATGTATCAAATATTAGAAGCCTTTAAAAATTAATTAAAGATTTTCCGTGCATACCAGTGTCTCAGTTTTATTTTGAACTCCGATGTACTGTGACCTAACAACAAATTATTTGTCCCTTTGGTAAGATAAGGCTCTCTTGTTTCTAGCCCTAAAAAGTCATGAGGTTATTGCTCCATAAACCTGATTCTACACTAACATTAATATCCAGTGTAGTTTCAGAGAGGGCATTTTAGATAGGATATTGTTTGTTGGGGGATTTTTTTGTTTGTTTGGTTTTTTTTAAGTGGCAATGGTTTGAAGCTCCTCAAGTGTTTGGAACATGACAATAAGTTCTGAGTTCAAGTGGTCTAAAAATGAACAGGCATTGTCTCAGGGTAAACACCAATAAAGTTGTAGATCTAGCGGAGGGATTTCAACTGCCTTTGAATTTATTTGAAAAAAAACAAAACAAAGCACCACCACCACCACCACATGGAATTAAATAGCTGGAAGCTGGATCCAAAATTACATATTTTTTAATCAATGCAACAGAGCAAGCCAGACTGATGTCACAGGACTCAGAGGGAACTTGGCTGAAGAAAGTATACGAGGGTCTGAAAAGTATAAAATTCCAGGAAATATAGGTGGCTTACGCTCCTTTTAACAGGAGACAATTGCCCTCAGAACACCTTACCAAGCTATTAAATGAGTGATTGAGCTTATAATTGGTCTTGGATCACTGACACAGAGGGCTGTTATTGTTATACTGGGAAACTATTAGACCAACCCACCCATTTTACATTACTTCCACATTCTACTATTATTCCACTAAGTACAGTAAAAATCTTGTCTTGGTCTCAGGAGGTGGCATTGTATTACATATAGCAGATGACTTTAAACCTGCTACTCTATTATAACAGTACCTAGGGCATCTCTATTAATTTAGCAACTTTAATCTCATACTATTGAAGAGAATTCTAATTGTAAAATTGAAAATAGCTGATAAAGTGGAGTCTTTTGTCAGTTTCATCTGGGAAGGTCATCCCCAGCCAAATTAGAAACTCACATTTCAGTATTTCTGAATGAGGTTTTAAACACATACCAGATGGGGGAAAAGTGGAAAGACCCTTTGTGGTCAAATAATTTTTTTGTGTGAAATTATATTCTGGCTTTGCCCATCCTAGAAAAGAAGGCAGGTTATTTGATTTCACTTTTCTTTCTGTTTCTACTGTACTTTGCAGAACTACTTTGAACTTCAGCCAAAGTAAAAAGGAATTTAGAAGAGAATTTATACAGTGGATTCTAGTTACTGCCTCCTCTGGATGGTCATGTCATTATTTCAATGGAGCTGGGACAGGCTGAATTTAAGACATCATTTTTCCATATACAAAGTTCAGTTACCATTCAAGGAACACTTTCATTTGGTATGAATTCTTTTTTCTTCCCCTCATATTATGTCAGACCATTTAATATTTATAATTGAAACTGTCAAAGTAGCTGGACTTATAATTAATATACCTTTAATTTTTATCAAGACACTATCCTAAAGTTAAATTGAGAACCATGAAGTTTTAGATCTCAGGCTCACAGATCTGAGCTGCAATAGTCCCAAACCAGAGAAGAAATGATTTCCTATACCAGGATAGTTTTTTGATGGTTCTATCCATTCTTGGGTGTATTAACAGGAGTACTGTGAGTAAGACACGAGAAGTGATTCTTCCACTCTACTCTGCACTGATTAGGCCTCAACTTGGGTACTATGTCCAATTTTGAGCGCCTCATTTCAAAAAGGATGTGAAGAAACTGGAGAAAGTCCAGAGAAGGACAACAAAAATGATTAGAGGTCTGGAACATCTGATCTATGAGGGAAGATTGAAAGAGCTGGGTTTGTTTAGTCTAGAAAAAAGGAGACAGAGGGGATATGATAACAGTTTTCAAATACCTAAAAGGTTGTTATGAGGAAGAAGAGAAAAATTATTCTCCCTAATCACAGATGAAAGGACAAGAAGCAACGGTCTTAAATCATAGCAAGGGAGGTTCAGCCAAGACTTTAGGAAAAAATTCTTAATTGTCAGGGTGATTAAGCACTGGAATAAGTTGTGTCAGCAGGTTGTGGGATCTTCTACATTGGAGGTTTTTAAGAGCAGGTTAGACAAACACCTGTCAGGGATGGTTTAATGGGGGGTACTTGGCCCTGCCATGAGTGCAGGGAACTGGACTCGATGACCTGTCATGGTCCCTTCCAGTTTCTATGATTCTATCCTTTCCTAAAAAGAGTGCACAGTCCAATGGATTCAGCTGGGATCCTTGAACTCACTTAATCTTAATCCTGGCTCTGCCATTGACTATGTAGCTCTAGGTAAGCCACTTAACTCCTGTCTCAATTTTCCATATTGTAAAAAAACAAGAGGACAGTAGTCTTTTACTTACCTTCCTAACAGAGTGATATTAATATATGACTGTACAGAGTCTGACAAATATAAAGGACACATTTTCAATGGGCCTCACCTGGCAGCTGCAATTTTGTAAGTACAAATAAATCACAGGTGACAATAAAATAATACAGAATCTATCTCCATTGTAGGAACAATCTGGCAGTCAGATGACTGCAGACTATCTGTACATGAAAGTTAGTTACACTTTTAGGTGCATACAGAAATTGTGGTTGCAATTTTAGAAGCCATTTTCCCCTTCAAGATTTGCTCAACCAAGTGCTTTAAGCATGCTATATCTTATTAATCATCCTGCACTTTTTTTTCAGACAGTGCCCAATATTGGATGCTTCCGAGGAAGATATAAACCTCCTGTAATTCAATTAATTGTGCCTAGAGAGAAATTCTTTCCCGACTCCAGCTCAAGATCACTTTCTGCACTGAAGCTCTCATAATTGTATTTTAGTATAACTACGGAGGCTATTCTTGTTTGTATGTGTCTAAATCTCTTTTAATCTTGCTGTAGCAATAAGCCACATCAGTATATATGAAAAAAGGTTATGATGAATATTCATAGGCTTTTTGGATACACAAAATTGAGAGCAATTAACAGAATTTGGCAATTCAAGATTATCTTCTACCTCTTAATTTCACTTATTTTAATGTTAAGTGCATTATTGAATTCTGTAAAACATTTTGAGATATAGCATTATACATCATGAATCTAAAGTAACTGTCTCTGAAACATACTCAACCACACAAGGTCATGCTCCTCTATGTCTGTCTGTTACACTGAAAATTCTCTCAAGACATTCAATTAACATTAATCCATATGTAGTAAAATATGGTGTTTTGTGTGGTGCCAAAGTACTCTAGTTTGAGTGCTGAAGATGGTTCATTAATAATCACCAAACAATGTAAAATGAATTTTTGGCATCTTATTACAGTAACTTTTCCAGCATTGACTCTCATCCCTGAATCAATTAAATAAGAATAAATATGATGCATACTTGACACAAAAATAGCCTCATAAATTTACATTTTGTAACTCTCATCCTTCCTTTATTTTCTCCCCACATGGACGATGTCATTCCACCTACTGTTCTGTCTTCAATTGTAAGCTCTTTGAGATGGGGACCAATTGTGTTATGTCTTTTAAGAGTCATGTACATCCATGGCTCTGTTCAAATACATACATATATTGCATTCAATGATCTTACACTCCTTCCTGGATACAGCATTAGTCAAGTCAATGTTGAGCTATGGCCTACGCAAGATAAACACTTCCTCTTTCTTCCCTTCCAACTCTCTCCTTCTCATCCCTGATGCAGAAGTTTCCCAAGTGCTCTCTTTCTTTAACATCTCTTTATCATCATCATTAACATCTCCACTTGCTCCAGTCACCCCCATCCTATTTCATCTGCTGATCTCCCTTGTTTCCACTCTAATTCCCTACCTTATTCCTTTCCTTTATCTCTCATTCTCTTCTGGCTCTTTCCCCTCACAATACAAACATACCTTAGTCTATCCCACCTTAAAAAAACAAACAAAAACAAATCCTTTAATCTACTTCCCTCTCCAACTACTGCTCCATCTTTCACCTCTAAATTCACTGACTGGGCTGTTTACAATCACTATCTGGAGCACCTCTTCTCCAAATCCATCCTAGATCCTTTCCAGTCTGGCTTCCAACCCTTGCATTCCACTGAAACTGCTCTGGTCAAAGTCTCTATGACCTCTTCCTAACTGAGGCTCAGAATCAGTGTTCCATCCTCATCCTCCTTGACTTATCAGACACCACTGGCACCATCAGCCATGCTCCTCTTCTTGAAATCATGTCCTCCCTTGGCATCTGTGTCTCTGTCCTGGTTCTCCTCCCACATCTTTAATAGCGCTTTCAGTGTTTCCTTCCAAGAATCTTCATCCCCCCTTCCAGTTCGAGGTTCCATTCTCTCTCTCTCCCCCTTCCCCTTATCTCTGGATAAGTGTATCCACAAACACCAGTTCAACTACCATCTCTGTGCAGATGGTTCACCAGATCTGCCTCCTTTAGTCCAAATTAAAATCTCACTCTGCCTCTCCTGCCCCTCCTTGTGGATGTCTAGATGCCAGTTCAAGTTTAACATGGCTAAAACAGAGCACTTAATCTTCTCCCCAAAGACCTCTATTCCACCTTTTTCTCAATCTGTGGACAACATCACCATCCTTCCTGTCTTTCAGGCCCATAACCTGTGCATTATCTTCCACCCAGACTTCTCCTTTGGTCCTCACATCCAGGCTATATCTAATTCTTCTCCATTTTCTATGCATAACATCTCTAAGATACAACCTTTCCTATCCATCCACATAGCTAAAACTCTTGTCTGGGCTCTAATCAGCTTGCATTTGCTTATGGCAGTCTCTCTCTCTGGCCTTGACAAATACAACCTTGCCCCCCATCCCCATACACATTCAGCCTGTCACTTTGACCATGTCATCTCTCTCTTTGCCTCCTTCGCCTGTTCTCCCTTCTCTATTGCATTTAACATAAGCTGACTGCATTCACTTTCATAACCAATTCTCACCCCCACCACCTATCATCTTTCATTCATGACTGAGCTATCAATACTTGCCTCTGATTGGGCTCTGACATCAGCTTCCATTATCTACTTATTACATTTGCAGGTAAGTACCTTTTTGCATCTGACACAGTGGATTGCAGCCCACGAAAGCTTATGCCTGAAGAAATTTGTTGTTCTTTAAGGTGCCACAGGACTTCCATTGTTTTCACCTTTTTGCTTTTTCCCATGATACCCCACATGCTCGGGAGGAGCTCCCATAAATATTAACAAAACTATCTCATTAACTACTTTTAACTACTTTTAATTTCCTCCGTGAAACTCTTTCCCATAATGTCCACCATGAAACACTTGACAATCATAAGGCTGCTAACACATGGAGACCATTGTTGGTCATGCTGCTCAATACTGTCTCATTGTTTACTTGTCCTCTTTCATCTTGTCTTTTCATCTTATAAGTTCTTTGGGGCAGGGACTGCCTTTTTTGTTCTGCATCGGAACAGTACCTAATGCAACGGGGTCCTGGTATATGACTAGGGCCTCTAGGCACTGTGGTAATACAAATTAATACTAATGGTAATAATAGATGAAAATGCAAAATGAGTCACGCTTAACTCTGACGTCTGCGAATATTCCACCAAAATTGAATGGAAAGATCCTCCCACCTTTTCTGTAGCCATTACTTGGCTGTGCAGGGGAATGAGACCACCCACCCCATGCTCTCCTATTCAGCCCAGCAGGGGAGGTGAGGAGAACAAGGTACACTTGCCTGATATGTCCCTCTGTGAGCAAATGGGCAGAGCAGGTTGGAATATAGGAAGAATCTTAACTCAGGAACCTTAATGGGATGCTCATCTGTGCATCCCAAGGGTGTGATCTGTGTAACTTTCCTGTTAACTTTTGCAATGTAATTGTGTAGTTTGATGCAAAATGTGCCATATAAGGTTCCCTTCTGAATGGTCTACCTTATTGTTATGGTATCATGTTTCCTGCAGCATCATGTATGTGTACAGATATGAAGCATGTTTCCAGGTATTTTATATGACTCAAGGCTATCTCTCAGCATGGAGGCTGCAAAGGTGCATGACAAAGGCACTGCCAGCTTGTGCCAACTCCTGACTCCTTTATTAAATGATGATGCATTGATTTGCTATATACTCACTTAAAATCATGTTCTAATCAATAACCTAGTGTTTGTTTCATCTAATGCTGTGTGAACTTTAGAGGGCATTAATGAGTGAGGCTGGGCATGCCCATTTCTTTGATAAATGGGGGACCAAGTGTCTATTAGTCTATGAGTTCCAAAGGGGTAGTCGTGTTAGTCTAGGTCAGCAAAGCAAACAAGGAGTCCCGTGGCACTTTTAAAGACTAACAAATTTATTTATCGCATGAGCTTTTTTGCATCTGATGAAGTGGAATTTTCTCCCACAAAAGTTCACACAATAAATAAATTTATTTGCTGCATCTGATGAAGTGGGATTTTCTCCCACAAAAGCTCATCCGATAAATAAATTTGTTAGTCATTAAAAGTTTCACAGGACTCCTTGTTTGTTTTTATGAGTCTACAGTGATAGGGGAAGGGTCCCTATCCTTGTAGGATGGAAGTTCCTGGTGTGGTATCTGGGGGCTGGAGTGCTCATTGGAGGACTGTCTCCTGAGTGGCCAGAGAGTGCACAAACACTGCCTGGGATCAATTACATACAGAAAGCTGGAGTGGAACGACTCAGGAGTGAGTGATCACCTGATATCGGGGGGTGAATTGGGGTTCAGGAGTGGAGATCGGGGGTCATAGTGGCACACCAGACTATATTCTGGGAGGGGAATGTCACAGTGGTCAAGTACAAAGTGGGAAGGTAAGCTACTCCAGAAAAAGACATGAACACGCCAGAGCAAAGGCAAGGCAGGTGACACACAATTCTTTTCCAGGGCTGCTCCAGAAGTGCTGCAGCTCTGTGCTGCCTCTTACCCCAGGGCAGATTGTACATTTCAAATCCAACCCACAGTGAAGAAAACCACAGAGGAAGGAGTAAGTAGTGTTGTTCTCAGAACAAACCTTCTTACACAGGCTACCACCCTAGAATGTGAACAGCTCCAGATACTATGGTAGCCATCACTATTCATACAGCAAAGAGTTGATGAGCATTGCCCTGAAATGAGGTGCTATTGTTTCTGAGCTTCAACAGTCTAAGCAGCTGTCAGCGACTTGCCAGTGTGGTGTGGTTGCTAAGCAGCGCCCTGCAGACAGGCAGTTACTCAGCATGCCATGACAATGGTTTCCAAAAAAAATAATAATAATAATAATAATTATGAGTTGTCAAACTCTCCCCACCATATTTTAAATATTGCTTCATATTTACCAAGGACAGAGACAGCAACAGGAAAGATACAGATTAAATACTTAGAAGCCTATTGCCTTGTTGTAGAATTAATTATACATCTTCTCTCTTTTAAAATTAGCAGCTGTGACAGCTGTTTGTCTCCAGCTGTTGACCTACGGGGTGGGGGGGAGGAACACCGGGGCTCTCTGAACCACTGTCTAGATGCCCTCTGCCAGTCATTTATACTGTCCTTCACCCACAGTTTGTAGCCCAAGAGAGGTTCTCTGCGTAAAATGGGCAAAACAAAGAGCTTTTTCCCTCTTTTCTTTACGAGGGAGCAGAATTGGGATGAAAACAAAGAAAGGCAAAGGTGGCAGATCTCTCTGGCATTTCTGGGCTCAGCTCCATGAACTTAGTCTATCAGGGTCTACTGCCCCCTAGCAAAGTCTATCTCCAGCCCCTCCTCATGAAGCGTACTGCTTTGCAGCTGGTCCATGCAGTATGAGGAGTGGTGAGGCCTGTGACTGTCTCCTTTTCGGCTGCCCACTTTCTGTTGTCAGCAGTTTCTGAGGTGGAGCAAGACTCCTGCCGTTCACCACCCTTTCCTGTACTAGGTTTCCCCTTTTTAAAGTCTCCCTCACCAGGCAGAAGAAGACTTGCAGGTGTGTCTCGTTAGAGCTGGACAGGCCCCAAAGGGCTCGTTAGTCTGCGCTGCACCAGAGCAAGGGCATGTCCCATCACAATGTATAGTGGTTTATTCTATTTTGTTCAGATTCTTATACCATGCTTATCACTGTGATACAAACTATGTGTATCATTTGAAAACATAGACCAGTACATTATGCCATGAGTTTACCAACAATGTTATTTATAAGGATACCTGGATGTTAATGAGTTCAGCCAAAAAAAGTGGCGAGGGTGGGTGAGAAAAAAAGTAACAACATTTTGTGCAGAATACACTCAGTTTGAAGAGAATACAATTTCAGATTGACTTTTCGTGGAGATTACAAAGAACAGTCATGGAAACAGTGAGCAACGTAAAGACAGAGAACCAAATCTGGCAGAAATGGTGACTCTGTTGATCACCCTCATAAATTTGCTTTGCAAAGTTATTAATGCTATTAACTCCTCAGAAAAGGAAACAGTCCACTCAGCAGATGCTTCCTTGGTGCAGCAGGGCAATCTATTGACCAATGTTATTCCCATTTTAAACCACAACCCAGGACTCAAACATGAGATGGATACACAATCAAATGCAACTTTGGACTCAGAGAAAAAAACAAAGATCACAACAACATAATTTGCTTGATCCCTTTTATCTCATGTTGAATTATATTATGCAGATGGAGAACCCTGCAACAACATCCATTGTACACTATCATCCAACCAGGTTCCAGATATACATAAAAAGTATAAGTCTCCTCCTTTGTGAGATGTTAGAAGGTGGTAACTTTATTAGCTAGGATCCTCTCATTAAACAGCAAGCAGCAAAGAGTCAGATCTCTGCTGGTTTACCTTGTATCTTCAGGAGTCATTATCAGTGGCATGCCATGACATTTTTAGTCAGGCATGGATTTCTATACATACAGGCAAAATAGTGTCTTCCATGCATCATGACTTTACACTTATGCTGTATGTGAGTTCACATGTGTAGGATGCCATTTTGTTCTATTAAATGGAATCTTCCATATGCATTGGGGGACAAGACCGAGTTGGTCTGTGGACACAGTCAGTCTTGAGGCATGCAGGGCGGTCATCAAGTACATAGACAACACATTTCTGGTCATTATAAAATTAAACCAATGGAAACAAGACTAAATGTCTTAATCTTGGTTTATCCCAATTTCACAGTTTGAGGTGCAGCTTTGTTTCTCTCTACCCAGTATCATGAGTATCAAGGGTTCCAAATCCCTGCAACTAATTTCATCTGCATAACTGATCAAAATTGCAGCAAATAGCATGATTTAATAATTGGTGTAGCCTGGGACCTTTGGAAATCAGAGCTGAAATCCCTGATCTGGATAAATGGAAATTTTGTGGAAAAAGTCAAATAGATTTACATAGACACTAAACAAGATGTTGGCCAAGATGAACCCTAAGATATGCATTCTGATACTTTGAAAATGCTAACAGAGTTATTTATTGCATGAGCTTTTGTGGGAGAAAATTGCAGATAACATGTGCACAGAATTCCTGTCCCTTCCTATGTACACAAGCCATGAAAGAACTGGTCAAAATTCTTCAATTGCCATTAATTTTTTAACTGAAATTTTGATTGGGTGGGAAATAAACACAATTCAGATGTATTTGTGGAAATTATTTTTTTAACATTTTTCATCCAGCTCTAGGCTGCTACTTCAACAAAGCAACCATACACAGAAGGCGAGATTAGGGACAGGATGTAGAACAAACAGACTCCTGTCAGCTAGAGGCACAGAGTACGGTAAGTCCTAGGAGGATATGGCATGATGAAGTGGGATTTTCTCCTACGAAAGCTCATGCGATAAATAAATCTGTTAGTCTTTAAAAGTGCCACAGGACTCTGTTTGTTTCTCTGCAATAGACTAACATGGCTACCCCTTTGGAATTTGAAAATGCTGTGAACATCTGAAGTTATACACATTACAACCCAGACATATTATACCAAGGAATGGATCCCTCGTGGCTTTTTCCTCCGGTTTTAATAACTTTTGTTTGATAGAAGTGTTTTTGAACAGCCTTTCACTATCAAAACCAAAGCTTTTAAAGTTTCAAATGTTGCTATAGGGACTCACACCTACTGTAAGTGCAGTGAGTCCAGAAACACCAGAGAGTATAGCATTAAAAACTTCAGCAAATACACTTCTTGGGGTCACAGTGTATACAGTTTTATTTTACAGGTATTGATCTTGTCTGTAATGAAGACTTGTGTGTGACTGTGACAGAAGTGGCCAGTGAATGGCATGGATTGTAAGGATTTCATGAGGTATTAAGGACGTATTTTGAAACCCCTGCACAAATTCTGACCTGGATGCACTGTGCTAGATGAAGTTTCCAGTCCAGCTTCACCCAGTGCCTAAAGTGTGGCAAATGAAATTCTGAAGAAGGAGGAGGAGGAGTTATCTTCCCCAAACATCCTAGTGTGGGTGATAGAACCTCCCCAACAGAATGACAATTAGGTTGGGCCTTGAAGCAGATACCATGGTCTTAATGTAATTGAACATTTTCTCCACTTCTCGGGCAATCAAGTGGCAGATAAATGCCATATCCTCCTAGGACTGACTCTCTGCCTCCAGCTGATAGGAGTCAGTTTGTTCTACATCCTGTCCCTAATCTCTCCTTTCGTGTATGGTTGCTTTGTTGAAGTAGCAGCCTAGAGCTGGATGAAAAATGTTAAAAAATAATGTCCACAAATACATCTGAATTGTGTTTGTTTTCCACCCCACCAAAATTTCAATTAAAAAATGAATGGCAATTGAAGAAATTTGACCAGTTCTCTCATGGCTTGTGTACATAGAAAGGGACAGGAATTCTGTGCACATATTATCTGCAATTTTCAAAATGTTTGTTTACATTACCTGAAGATAATACCCTCATAAAGAGGGACAAAGACCTTTCCTAACTATTGTTAAAGGTCCAAGCCAGTTTAACAAACACAAAATTTTACATCCTGTTTTCCAATTAATTTGTTGTTCACATTGCATCAGCTCTCATGTGATTTCAGTGAAATGCTATGGAATAATAGGAACTGTCAACCATCATCTTGCTAAGCCTAATGTCAATTACTATCTCATTGCAACCAGCCCCAATCACTGATAATGCTAGCCACTATCTCATTGTGCCCACAGAATCACCGGCTGTTAGCACGAACGATAATATCTTATGCCTATATATATTTTGGGAAAAGGACGGTAAGAGGGATAAGAATTAGAGAAGACTGGAGGATGAGAATTCTGTTTTGCTGCAGTGTTTGAAGTTTCACAATTACTTTCATTCTGCATTGGAACAAAACCAAACATTTTGAGAATTTATTGCAAAAACTAAATTGTCAGTTGTTTCTAGCTTGAAACCTGAGCTTTTCGATTCAGGAAGCAAGAGCGTGTTCATGTACGCCTCTCTGGTTAGGGCACAGGCTGGGATATGTGAGCCCCAGATTTGAGTCCCTGCTCTTTCTAACTCCGAGTGATATGGAACAAAAAGCTCTGTTCTGAATTAGGCAACATTTTCCTCACCCTCAGGCTACAGAGTCTCTCCTGTCTCACCCTGAAGGCCTGATGAACACTTCATTGAAATCAATATGTCTCAACAAAACTGAATATTTTGATAAAATTTCATTTAATCAAGGGAGTTCTGTCCAGCTCTAGTAAGGATGTTATTCTGAAGATCACAATCACAAGGCCTTTTAGAAAGAAAAATCTTTCCCCACCCCAAAGAGAAGAAAGAGGAAAGTGAATCCAAACCACCAACCATTAAAAAAAATACCATTCTCTAGGAAAAGTAAAGCGTTTCTACCAGAGCCAAGCCTCGGTTGCTTTAAACAGTTTGTCATACTTTTCAAATAGTTATATAATTTGATGGTAACTACTATGCTTATGGAAAGAACAAATGTGAAACAAAGGATCAATAAAATAAAAATGACAGCTTATTGAATCCCAATTCACTGTCCCAATAAGGGTTTCTGTAAACAGATTTAGGAAAATAACAAGTTCCCAATTCAATGGAAATCCAGTATAAATGCTTCTTTCAAAAGATACAAAATACTGAGTGTCCTATACTGCCCTCAAGCCATGGCAGAAATCCCAGTGATTTCAATGAGAGTTGAATATGCATAAATTGCATTTTAGAGTTTAGTTGCCAAAAGCTATCTAATAAACAGGAAGAGCTTTTACTAACTCACTGGCTAGAAATCACTTACAATCAAAACTGATGGAAATTATGGGTTAGCTTGTCATTTAAATTTCAGTCCTTGCTGGAAACTGTGTGATGATTGGTGGCACACTAATTACAATGGAAACATATGCTAGAGGAGCAGCTCTGTCACTTTTGCAACAGTTCCTCTGGCAAGTGTAGGGGAAGGAGTTTGCCTCTCTTCTGATTGTCTCTCATGGAGCTTTCATACCCAGGGAGGTTCTAGCAGAGAGCAGAGCCTGCACACCCCTTTGAGACGGGCCCAGTCTTGCATATGAGCTCTAGAGAACTACGGTTCTTTGGACTCTTTGTTCTTTCATGCTTCATTTTAGAACTGAATAGCCCCACTAAGTTAAATGGGTCTACTGCTAGGAGTATGTGTTGCTCAAGATGAGGATCTACTACAGAGTCAATCAGTTATTCACTTTTTCAAAAATTATTTTTATGGAATACTTAAATCAACATACAAAAAGGTATTTCAAATTATATTAATTTCTGGCCACTTATGAAAAAAAACAAAGAAAACCACCCCACAAACAGAAATCATCATAGGAAGGCTTGTTTTCTCCTCTTTCCGGAGTCTGAAATTGCTAAGGCTATTGAAGAGGAATGTACCTGTGGGAGGTGGTGCTGTGGGTTCTGCTGATAAGAAGTCGGGTGACCGCAAACATTCCTTGGTGAATGTGATATCATCAAGTGCTATGTCACCTCTGTAACCTTTCCCAACTCGTCCTTCAAAGGTGATCTGAAAGTCCTCATCTACATTCAGGAGCAACAGTTTTCTTTGCCAGAAGTTCCCCTGGTTTCCAGTTAAATTGAGTAAGACTTTTTCTTGGTTTGATGCTGTCACCTGATAGACGATTAATGATCCAATACTGACTCCATACATATGGTAATAAAATAATATCTGTAACCAAAAGTAATGGCATTAAATACCCAGAAAAAAACATTAAATATATTCATTGTCATTCAAATTACAACACATTTTCACTACAATAGCATCCTCATTACTCAGAAAGGCATCAAAATTGTTGAATCGTTCATTATGCAGTGTTACAATTAAACAAAAAAAATCTCATTAGTAGTAATCTTTAGAACTATTCCTTAAGTAAACTAATGAAAGCTATTCTGGAAACCAACATTTTAGGCCTTGTACACACGATCACTTTATCGTGCATTACCAATCATTACCGCGTGATACCAACAACAGCATACACAGGTGCAATAGGGCTGTTGCGCGTTAACTGCCTTGTTGTAGCGCAATACAAAAACCACCTCAACGAGGGTGGTAGCAGTTAACGCGGAACAGCTGTTGCCCCTTTCCGCTCGTGTGTACGCTTACCGCGCAATGATGGGCCTCTGGAAGTGTCCCAGCATTCCAAAGTCGTCCTCTCTGGTCTTCCCCCCACCCGCTCCGTGGCCGTGACGAAACAGTCCCCGCCCTGATCTGATTCCCGGGATTTTTGAATTCCTTGTCTGTTTCACTTCCTGTTCTCTTCCTCATGGAGTGGAGTGCAGCTCCGATCTTCAGTAGCAATGGCGGCCCGTCGTGGAAGACGCGCACCCCTTTGGAGCTCAGCAGAGGTGCTGAACCTGCTTAGCATCTGGGGAGAGTCCGCTGTGCAGGTGCAGCTACGCGGCAGCAGGCGAAATTATGATACATTTGGCATAATTTCTCGGGCCATGTCAGAGAAAGGTTATGATAGAGACACTGCAGTGCAGATCAAAGGTGAAGGAGCTAAGAATAACCTATCACCGAGCAAAGGAGGCAAACCGCCATTCGGGATCAGCGCCTGCTACATGCAGGTACTATAAGGAGATCGAAGCCATCCTCAGTGGGGACCCCACAACCACTGCAAAGAGTCCCATGGACACATTGGCCCCCCCTCATCCAGTGAATGCCAGACCTGAGCAGGATGAGGACATGATCGATGAGGAGAAGGAGATGGAGGATGACCTGGAGGAAAGCGCAACAGCGTGTAGCCAGGAGCTCTTCTGCACCCCCGCTGAGACGTCCACCCAAGACATGAATTGCAGCGTGTCCTCTGAGGCGGCAGAGGGGGGTTCCGGTAAGTTTCTCTTTCATGCAGCTATGGCTTCTGCTAAAATATCATTGTCTGGGGTGGAGGTGCTTGCTGTCTCAGTCCCCGCTGTGCACGCTCTTTACTCTGCATTCATTAGAAGTGCATCAACACAAGCAGTGATTGTCAAAAAATCATCTGTATTTAGGTCAGCAAAAGTTTCCTCGGTGTACCTCCAGAGCCTACTACTCAGGTTAGATGGGAGAGCGTTTGTGTCTACGCTCCCAAACACGGATACTCTGCCTCGCCAGCTGCAAAGCACAGCCCTGGGAACCATGGCAGCACACAGTGCAGCAGCATACAGTCCTGGCTTGCAACCGGTAGCATGTAGGATATGGATTCTAGCTGGCACGGGCACTCTGAGGAGAGAGAGATCAGGTTCCATCTGTGTGCCCTGTGCAGAATGTTAGCCCCCAGTAAGCTTTCTATTAGGACGTACCTTGTCCGCTTCAGCGAAGCATAGGATGTTGACTGCCCTGTACCTTCCAGTGGAATGTGCTTCTGGAAGGTTACATTGGGAATCTAGGCTATGTGTTAACAACAGCTTTATTATTTTTTTTTTTTTAGATTCGACCTTCACAAGGCCGGTGTCTACCCCAGCTGACCGCATGAGAAACATTCGGCGGCGTGCTTGAAGAAACAGGGAGGATATGTTTCAGGACCTGCTGAAAACAGCACAGGAAACCGCGAGGGAGAATCGAGCCTGGAGAGAGGAATCCCAACAGAGGAGGCAGAAACACAGGGACGAACTGGTAAGCGTGATGAAGGAGCAAACAGAACTGCTCAAGAGCATGATTGCTTTGCAGACCCATGCGATTAATGTACGGGCTCCACTCCATAAAGTTCAGCCGTGTCTGCCTCCCACACCCCGTAGTCCTTCAAAGAATTTCTTTGAAGGCCACCCGTCCCCCTGGTACACTGCAACATCCAGTCCCCCCCAGAGTTACTTTTTAGAGACCCGCAGCTACACCCACCTGTAACCCCCCCCTTTAGGTTTTAATAAAAACAGTTACAAATAATTTGAAGAGTGGCTTTATTTGTACACATTGAAAATCTCATAAGATGCACCTGATGCGTCCTGGAAGTTAACTAGGGGAGGGCATCATTGAAATGGTCCCTGAGTGCCTCCCTTATGTGAGCAGCTTCTCCTTGGGCCCCCCTAGTACTCCTAGTGGCTGGCTGTTCGTATGCTTCCTCGAGGCGCTGTGCCTCCATAGCCCACCCTGGGGAAAACTTTCCTCCCCTACTTTCACAAATGTTATGAAGGACACAGCATGACGCAATCACAGCAGGGATGTTGTCCTCTGCCAAGTCCAGCCTCCCATACAAACAGCGCCAGCGCCCTTTTAAATGGCCAAAGGCACACTCCACAGTCATTCTGCAGCAGCTCAATCTGTAATTGAACCGCCCCTTGCTTCAATCTAGGTTACCGGTGCACGGCTTCATGAGCCATGGCATCAGTGGGTAAGCTGGGTCTCCGAGGATGACTATGGGCATCTCCACATCCCCCACTGTAATTTTTTGATGAGGGAAGAAGGTACCCCCTTGCAGCTTCTGGTACAGACCAGTGTTCCTGAAAATGCGGGCATCATGCACCTTTCCCGACCACCCAGCATTGATGTCCGTAAAACGCCCCTTATGATCCACGAGTGCTTGCAGCACCATGGAGAAGTAGCCCTTCCTGTTGATATACTTGGTCGCGAGATGGTCTGGAGCCAAAATAGAGATGTGTGTGCCATCTATGGCTCCCCCACAGTTAGGGAATCCCATGGCAGCAAAGCTGTCCACAATCTCACGAACATTGCCCAATGTCACCATCCTCCGTAGCAGAACGCGATTGATGGCTCGGCAGACTTGTGAGAGGGATAATCCGACGGTGGACCTCCCGACTCCAAACTGGTTTGCAACCGACCAGTAGCAGTCAGGAGTCACCATCTTCCAGACAGCAATTGCAACACGCTTCTCCACGGTTAGGGCTGACCTCATGTTGGTGTCTTTACGTCGCAGGGCAGGGACCAACTCTGAACACAGTTCCAGAAAGGTTGCTTTCCGCATTCAAAAGTTCTGTACCCACTGCTCGTCATCCCACAGCTGCATAACAATGCGATCCCACCACTCGGTGCTCGTCTCTCACGACCAGAAACGGCGTTGCACCATGTGCAGATGATTGGTGAAGGAGCTGAGCAGTGCGGTGCTGTTGCTCTGCATGGCATCGATCAGCCCCTGCTCCTCAGCGTCCTCGTCTGATTCGGAGCTCATTGCATACTGAGCAACCAGCCGATATGTATTTAGAATGCTGAAGGCGACAGTGGAGATCAGAGCAGGAGCCATGCTGTCGCTGTTGTGATTGCTCGCAAGTGGTGCAGTGTGTCACTGCACTGTTGAAAATAGGCGTGAGTTGCTATTGGCAACCAAGAAGACGCAAGGGGAACACAGTGCACCACGGGAAACTGAGATTTTACCCATGGCGCTTTGCATTCCTTTCCTTCATCCCATGATTTCAAGTGCCGATTCAGGGAAAATTGAACTGTGGGATAGGTACCCAGAATTCATTGCGCTACACCGCGATATTGCAAAGAATTCTGTTGGGTTGCAAGGAGCGACGTGTGTACGCGCTCTCCCGCAATAAAGGTCACGTGTTTTTTATAGCGCGATTGCCATGTTGCGCTTTAATCTGATCGTGTGTACATAGCCTCAATGCTGCTGATAGATTTCTTCTGAGCAAATTTCACATTTAAATTTAAAGCTGTGAAAACTGATGACAAAGTAGAGGTAGGGAGCAAAGCAGAAACACTGTCCGTTAGCACATGAGGAGTATCTTAAAGCATTCAAGTGTGACTCTCCAAAAGCTAATTATGGTGGTGTTCATAGACTCTGAAGTGCCTCAAGTGCATAGAGCTCTTTCCAACCTAGGATGATTGGTTCAGATTGAGCCTCTGGAAAGAGACAACTGGAAAAAAGAGAAGGATTCATAGGCCAAGCCTATACTTGAAAGTTAGGTTGACTTAAAGAGGCTTAAGTCGACCTAAGTTAGTCCAGGTCCACACCAGGCTTTCATTAAGGTGACTTAAGGGTGTCCTTAAGTCAATTTAATAACTCTCGCCTGTTAGGTGTACCTAACGCTTAAGTTGACCTTATTAGGTCGACCTAACCCCAGTGTGGATGCCTTAGGTCGACCTAACTGGCATCCTGACCTTCCTCCCAGGGTTCTGGGTCCAGGAAGAGCCTGCCCTGGGCTCCCACAAGGCAGGACAAAGCCCTGTCCTCCCTGCTCTCCAGAGCTGGCCAGGACTGCCATATTGGCAGGATGTCCCAGGGCAGCAGCAGCAGCCAGCAAAGGAGGAGGGCCCCATCCTGGATCCACAAAGATCTCCTCACCCTCCTTGCCATATGCTTTTCCAGTTGCAGGGCAGCCACTGCAACTGGGAGGTATATGCGGCTATCTCCCAGGCCCTGGTTGAGAGGGGACACACCCGCGACACCCAACAGGCACAGGTGAAGATAAAAGACCGCCACCAGTGGTACCAGAAGGCCCGAGAGGACAGGCTGCGGACAGGGGCAGCCCCCATCACCATCTGCCACTACTTCACTGAGCTCCACACCTTCCTGGGGATGAGAGCACTGGGCTCCCAGACCACACCATCAATTCCACTGAGCCCCCTTCCCTGGACAACAACCAGGAGGAGGGCTCGGTGGATGAGGATGTGGTGCTGGACCAGGGGGAGACCAGCTGGCAGGAGGGCACCCCACCAGCCCTAGACCCTGGAGCCAGCCCTGAGCTCATCCCTGCCCCAGACCAGGATGAGGAGCAGGCTCCCCCCAATGAAGACCACCCAGGCGAGGGGACATCACGCCAGACACGTGTGGCACCTGCCGGTGAGTGCTCCCTCCCTCCCTCCCTGTGGGCAGGGCTGGGCATGCCTGTGGGACAGGCACTGCAGGGGGATATGGCCCAGGCTCAGGCAGGGTCCTGAGGATGAGGAGGGGCACGGAGGGCCCCTCAGGGGGCAGAAGAGCCAGGGGCCATGTGGTGGTAAGGGACCTGGACCTGAACAGTGCAGGGGTGTGTCGGGAGATGGGGTGCAGGGACCCATAGGAGGGAGCACCAAGGCCAGACAGCATGCACCCAACACTGCTGGCACATGGCCTCAGGAGACACCCCCGGGACAGGGCTGCCTGCAGCTCCCCACTGTGGGCACCGCACCCGATCTGGGCAGCACAGCACGGCAGCATGTACTTAGGGGGCCCTGTCCCAAAGGACAGGAATTGGGAAGCAGGGGGATGGTCAGGGCACAGCAGCTGCTGTTAGGCTGCACACTGCACTAGGGAGCTAGCTAACGGGAGGAACTCTGTTCTCTGCTTTTCTCCAGCAGCCCCTGTCACCTTGCCACGTGGCACTTCTGGGGCCCTCCCAGCCCTGATGAGGAGGAGGGCATACCGCACCAGGGAGGACCACCTCGGGGACCTGGTCTGCTTCGCTGAGAAGTCGCAGGCACAGCTGATGGCCTGGAGGGAGCGGGTCGATGCCCACCAGAGGCCCGGGTGGGAGATGCTCCAGCGCCTCCTCGACCTGATCAAGCGGCAGACCATCACCCTGGAGCGCAGCGCCACACCCCTGGAGTGGCTGGAGAAGCACCTCCACCCTCAGCGGGCCAAGGGTGCTGCTGCCCCGGACCCCAGCATGCCCCGTCGCTGGCACCCCAGGACCTGGGGTGGCCGCCTGTAGGCCCGGGACCTCCCTAGCCCCGGCCACTAGCACTGGCCCCCCCACCCTGCCCCTCTTGCCCCCCAAACTTCCTCCTCCCCCCCCGAGCCTCAAGTCACCCTCAATCCCCCCAAACCTCCTCACTCCAAGTTCCCCTGTAAATAAAACCCATATAAACCGTTATCTCATGTCTGGTTTTTTTTATTGGTTTGGGGACGGAGGGCGGGGAAGTGTTAGGCATGGGCAGGTGGTGGAGATGAGGGTGCCAGGTAGCAGGCCCACCATGCAGCATTCCTTGCTGATGAAGTAGACCTTCAGTGTGTCATGGATGAGCACTGCCCGGCACTGGGTTCGCTGCGTCTGGGGCAGGGTGTTGGGCTGTTCCAACTGCCTGGTGAGGCATTCAGCTTCGGCCTCCCAGATATGGGGGACCTTTTCCCTTCAGAGCGTACAGTGGTTGTGGAAGACACAGGAGGCACTGAGGTCCTTGGGGATGTTTGTCTCAGTGAGGTGCAGGTGGGTCAGGAGGGCCCTCCAGCGTGCCTTGAGCCGTCCGAAGGCACGCTCCACAACCAGGCAGCATCTGTTCAGCCTTCTGTTGATCAGCTCCCTGCTCGCGTCCATGTGGCCCATGTATGGCTTCATCAGCCAGAGCATCAAGGGGTAGGCGGCATCCTCCAGGATCAGGACGGGCACCTGCACATCCCCGAGGGTGATGCTGTGTTGGGGGAAGAAGGTGGCCACCTGCATGCACCAGTAGAGGCCGGAGTTCCTCAGGACACAGGCGTCATGTGCCTTCCCCGGCCAGCCCACGTAAATGTTCGAGAAGATCCCTCTGTGGTCCATGAGGGCCTACAGGACCATGGAGTAGTAGCCCTTGTGGCTCTGGTAGTCTGCAGCCTGGTGTTCTGGGGCTTGGACGGGGATGTGGGTCCGATCCACGATAACCCACAGTTGGGGAAGCCGAGTGCAGCGAGGCCATCAAGGGTGTCCTGCAGGTTGCCCAGGGTGATGAGGCGGGCTAGCAGGACTCAGTTGATGGCCCTGCTGACCTGCAGGAGGGCAGCCCCCACGGTGGCCTTGTTGATGCCAAATTGGCAGGCAATGGAATGGTATGAGTCCAGGGTTGCCATCTTCCAGACTACAATGGCCCCTTGCTTGTTCACAGGCAGGGTGGGTCAGAATCTGGTGTCCCTGCACTGCAGGACCAGGGGAGCTTGCAGACCAGCTCAAGGAAGGTCTGCTTGCTCATCCTGAAGTTCTGCAGCCACTGGTCATCATCCCAGGTGGTGAGGATGACGCGGTCCCTCCAGTGGCTGCTGGTTTCCCGTGCCCAGAGGTGATGGGGCACGGAGAACACCATCAGCATGGCAGCTTGCTGGGCCAGCATGGTGGTGGCTCTGCTGTCTACCTCCACGCTGTCGGGGTCCAAGAAGGCTGTGATCCATGTAAAGAGCACTGGGCACTGCATAGCGAGTGTCAAGCACCGTCCTGACAAGTTGCAGCAACAGAGTGTGGTCCATGACCTCCTCGTGCTCCATGTTGCCAGGCACAATGGAGGGTGCTGAGCTCACTTCCTCTTTTATTAAGATTGGCCGGGGGATTGGGTTCTTCTCAGGTGCCATGTTGGCACACTTCCCATGATGCACCCCTCCTAAGTCGACCTAGCAAGTGCCTGCATGGATGTGCTAGGTCACCTTAGGCTTCTAGTATGGATGCGTTAAGTCGACTTAAGTCAACTTTGTTAAGTTGACTTAACTAAGTCAACTTGGCGTTTTTAGGTGTAGACATAGCCATAGAGACTCAAGAAGAGAAAAACAGAATAGTAAACATAATGACACTGCTCAAGTAGGATAACAGTAAATAAAGTACAAAGAAGATCCACAGTGAAGTTCAGGTCTTGTCATTGCCCATTAAACATTTATTCTGATACTTTGCTTTCTTTCAACCAGATGCTAGTCCATGACAGAATTTACCTCTCACTCTATTAATACTTAGTCTCCTTAATGGCCCCTTGAGGAATTTATCAAAGACTTCTTGAAAGTTAAAATACATTACAACTATGAGTGCTATATTTTCAACTAATTTCATGGTACTGAACTAAGATCCGCTGGTCTGTAATTTATGGGATCACCCTAGCACTGGACAAAATGTAGACTCAACTCTTAATATCCTTTAGTTCCCCATTAAAGCAACTAATTTTAATGACGGAGTACACATTATACATGCTATCAAGTTTTGTTCCTTTCTACTGGTATTGCTTTCACTGGCTTTCCACTTTTTGAAGGATATTGTTTTGGCTTCAATATACTTTACCTTTTAACCACACCGTTTTTTCCATGCCTTCTGTCTCCTTTTATATTCAGCAGTTTGCATCTCTTCCATGGTTAAAATGGTAGGTGCATTGAGTTCAAAGGGAGTTTTTCTGTTTATTTCTACCTATGTCTCTAATGTTTATGCTTAAGTAGCTTCTGCACAGACTCCAAGGAATTTAGGTTTATGTCATTCTAGGAAATAAGAACACGTATCTATTCTGGTGAAATCCTCGGCATTGAAACAAGTAGTTTTTGTGGAACAAAAGATTTCCTATATCAGTTGAGTACACTGATAAACTGAGATTGCAATCTGCATCTGGTGGTGGGATCAACTGAAGATGGTATCCCTATTTCCACCTCCATTATATATGTAGCTAAATACTCAGTTCTGTGCATGAGAGAAAGCCCTCCTGATCCCAGCAGGCACTCAATTTACTCTGTGAAGCACAACATTTTATCATCCTCATTTCTTTATATTCTTTATTCCATTCCTTGCCTACTTTGCCCCTTAATCATGGATGCACACCAGCACTTTTGATCATGAAAAATACAGTTGGCTACAGTTTACAAAATAATCTAACAGTGTGTGCATGCCAATACGATTCAAACTTGAGTTCTCTTGAAGAACTGGTATAAAAGGCACCTTCAAAACTGCAGAGATGTTCAAAAAGGGCTTGACAAGTGTTATAAACTTGGTTTCAACTGTTTCAGAATAGGAAAAGTGTCTTCTGCCTAAAGATTTAAGGCAAGTCTATATGCCTGATGTACACATTTATATATAAAAATCCTAATTGTTGCCTGCTGTGACCATTCTCCATTCTTCTGGGATTCAATATATAGTATATATAAATATTTATACACTGAACCTTTCATTGTTAGTTATTCTATTGCTTCAAAGCATATTTAATTGTTCATACATAAGTATTAAAAGGAGTGGTTCTATTGTGAGAGCATAAAGATAGAGGATCTAGGCAGAAATTTTCAAATATGGGGGAAGATTTTTTTCCATATACCTTTTTTAAAAGACCATTAGGAAATGGATGTAGAAAGAGAAGATTATTCACCCTGTGCAGTAACTGATATTCTTTGAGTTGTTTCCACCTATGGGTGCTCCACGGAGGTGTGGCAATGTCCCCTGGGATCAGAGATCTTGATCAGCTGTGCCTATTGGACCACACCTGTGCACCTCCCTACCTTCCACAGTGTGCACAGGGCACACATATAACGCTGTGCAATCTGACTGCCCCCAGTTACTTCTCTGCTGCAGAGCTCATGTTTTTGGCTCTGAAGCAGAGGGAAAGAGGGCGGGTAGTGGAGCACCCATAAGGACACACATCTTGAAAAACCTCAGTTACTACACAGGTTGAGTAACCTTCTCTTCTTCTTTGAGTGATGAATGGTGGTTATAGGAAAGGAACTCTGACATAGATATTGTCGAGATGTGTCTATCAACTGTGCGCCAATGAATTCCAGCTGTTGTATAAGTGTTAGAGTGATTTTTATAGGTTCAGAAGAAGGCTTAACTTCATGAACAGATCCACTGTTCTGTGGAAAGCTCGAAGACTATCATTTTTGGATGGAACCTGGAGGAGACAGTCATCCAAATATGGAAAAATTACACTTCCTTGTTTTTTTTAGGTAGGCAGCGACTACCTTGAGGACCTTGGAGAACATCTAAGGTGCTGTGGAGAGTTCAAAGGGCAGAATTTTGTACTGGTAGTTGTTAGTGCCAAGATGAACTGGAAGAAACATCTGTGGGCAGGGTATATGGAAATATGAAAATACTTTTTGGGTCTTGGAAGTATAGGGCCAAGAACCAGTCCCCCTGTTCCAGTGATATGATAATAGTGGAGAGGGTGACCATCTTGAAACACTGAGGTTTGATTAATTTGTTTAGAGACTGTGAAGGTCCCAGGATGGAATGCCAACTGCTGCACTTCTGAATTAGAAAATAGTGGGAGTAAACCCCCCTTCCTCCGTGCTGGGAGGGGACCTATTCTATGACTCCTATTTGCAGACATTGTTCTATTTTTTCCCTCTAGACTGGGCTTGTGAGAGGGGAGTTGCACACATGCAGTCCCATAGGCACTCTTGATGAAGATCTCCAATCTAGGGTTCAGGGGACATTGCCACACTTACAGTAACATCACTTAAAGAAGAAACGTAAGCTGATGGCCCAGAATTTCTAAGTTACATTTTTAGTGATTAATTTATTTTTTCTCTATTGATAAACTGATTTACTCAGGTTATATTTGTATGATTAAATACAACCATTTTTATTTAACATGTCCTGAATTTCTTTTCCATAAAGGGCTTTAGAATTTGACAAGAAAATAAACTGAAATCAAATGATCTGAAAAATATCAAACCAACCAAAACTATTAAAAGTAAACTTCTAAAATCATTATATTATACTTTCTGATAGTTATCCTCCTGAGATATCTCATTTCTGTACAGAGTCAAAGTAAAATAAAGTAGTTGTACAGGTGTAAATAAGAAAAAGAGAATGAATCTCTGCATAATTCTAATATAAAAGATGAAACATCCTCTTTTACAGGTTAAAATGCAATAAGATGGTACTATCTTTCAATCAAGGAACTGGAGCTCAAATTCCTGTAAGAGGGTGGATCCAGCCATATAATTAATTGTATAGATACTTCAAGGTGATTGGGGGAGGAGTGACTGTTTTGGGATCAGAAAGCAAAAACTGCTGAGCAGGTGTAAATGGATAAATTAAAAAGGCTGATTTCATTTCTGCTAGTATGCTGGGTAGATCTTTACATGCTAACAGTGATTTACTCTATCTTGCATTTATTAATTGAATTTATGGTTTCTAAACCCTAGTTTTTAATTCAAAATTCACTAGATTCCCTCCTCTAACTTTCATGGATGTACACAGTTCAGGCTTTTACCCACATTTCCTTTTATCTTTCACTGTCTTTATTTCACCCAAGACCCTAACTTAACTTTACCCTTTAGTCTCCTGTCCTTTCTCTTGGCCTTCCTCAATACCACCCTTTACCCCTAGAAACCCTTTCCAACTCTACTTTCAAAATTCCATTCCCCTCTCCTTTAAATCTTCCCTAAAAACATTACTTACAAAGCCCTCAAAACCTTATTTCTTCAGTAATTTTATGCAGGTATGTTCGTGTGTGCAAGCTTGGGTGTTTGAAGGAACATGGGAATTAAATACAGAAGGAGGAGAAGGAAGAAGGAAAGATGACAGTAAACAAGTTTCTGCTAGTAAAAATACATAGAATTGGCACTATATAGGTTTGAGTCAGGTACAAGGTTTGTTATTTACAAGTAAGTAGATGTGTAATTGCATTAGCAATTAGGTTAGGAAGAAGGCTTTAAAAATTCTCATTATATAAACGATCTTAATCAGTAATGTCAACCTCATTGTCTACAGATTGTAAAACCATATGCATCATAGAAAACAGGAGTCTATGAGCTGGAAAATAAAGTACCTAAATAGCATAAATCACAGTATAAAAACATTTCCCCGCAAAATTCCAGACATCCTTTTCTAGTGTACTGTGACTTCAGGAGACACAACCATATCTGTTTTAACCCACTGGGTTAAGAAGAAGATACAAAACAGCAGCTTAGCAAACATGACAGAGGAAGCTTTCAAACTAGACGGCCTTTCAATCCACATTTCCAAATGTCAGCCAGGCTCTTTTCAGGACCGATGGAGAAAACGCACTTTAGCACTTTGATAAATGAAAGTTCATTCTTCCCTAGTTACTGATAGATCAGTGAGAAGAATCTTTTCATAATGTACTATTCTATTTGCAATTACACCTCTTTTATCTAGTGGTTAATGCACCTCTAATTCAATTTCTCCATTAAAGCACAAAGCAGATATATGCAGGTTTTTCAGTACCTTTGTTGTATAAACTTTTTCTAAACCACCTAGAGACAATATATCTTTTTCTACTGCTGACTACTTTCAAATCTCCCAGAGTACTTAATTCATCAACAGAAGTCATTCTTCTTTAATCATCTTTATTATGTGCAACATAATATTTGTTTGGTAATTGGTCCTGGTCAACATAGGATCAGAACCATAGTGCACTTTTTGAAATATGTTAGAGATAATAGATTGTCTATCACATTAGTGATTATTACTTGATATCATTCTCCAAATCAAGCTAATTTCTCTTAAAATTATCCCTTGACATACCTTGCAGTTTTTGCTCCTTCTGCTTATTTTAGGACTGAAAATCCTAGCCTTCTGCTCAGGCAACTGAGGAAATGAGCTCTTTATAAAGATGTAATGACCAGATGCCTCATGCAAGGTATGATCAGCCATTGGTCCCATGCCAGATTTCAGGATACTGCCAGTACTGAGATTCCAATCAAAGTCATCATTTTTATCCTGCTCCCAGGTACAAAGATCAAATTCAAAATCGCAGCGCCCCATGGATGTACCTGGAAAATGATTGTAAAATAGATTGTATAAAAATAAAGATAGATTCAAAGAACTCAGTTTATAATCAAATAGGCAAACAAGTGATCCATCTATATCCTCACAAGAGAAAAAACCTTGGACTTGTCTTATTAATGAGTTTTTTTTTAATAGATATGTGCTTGGTTTACTATCATAAAGAGACTGCAGATAATGAGATAATTTTAAAATAATTTCTGATTACCAAACAGCCTCTGTCTTTTCATTCTAGCTTGTTTTCTCTAACCATTTGCTCTCACAAAGAGTTCACACACACTTTTTAATAGGCAATATACAGATCTAAGATGCTTAGCTTTTTACTCCTATATATTTGAACATTACTTTATATCTATATATAAAGCTGTCAAAGTCTGATTACATTTATATGTATAAAATTCCAGTTTTATTTTCCCTGTACAATTTTTTCACAAGTTTCAAATACTCAGTTTTATTTTCTAAAGTGCAAATTGGTCAATAATTTAAATAAATTATTCATGTAAATTAATGTTGATAGAATTACAATATTCTAAAAGTTTTGACTGCCTATATTTTTATCTATAGCTTCTTAAAATTTGCTGATAATTACAAACCTGAACCAAAGCTCACTACTGTCAATGGACGTCTTTCCATTCAGTGGTCTTTGGATCAGGTCTCAAATAATATTTTTTGTTATTACTGGAAAGAAAAAGTACTTTGAAGCTAAATTCTTAAATCGGGATGGATCATTTGGTTTGACAAAATAAGAACTCACAAAAGCCTTCCCTTATAGAACCTGAGCCTCCCCTTAACTCTGATAAAGTTCAGCATCTAATAAATAGCTGTATTTAAGTGGCATCTGTTCAAAAGTCTCTAAAAGAGAGGCCAAGGATTCTTGAACTACTAAAGATGGCAAAACAACACAGCCAAACTCCCCCATAGTTTGGAGTATGATGAATCCAAATCCATGCTTTGTTCCTTGAGCCTCTCTCTACTAGAAATTAAACTGTCTTTGAAAAAGAAGCAAGGAAAATTGAAGTAAAATTGTGTTTATTTTCCAGACCATTTTTAATTTATGAATACAGCATAGACTTGAATAATAACCAGGAAGACTCTGTTGTGCTGAAAGGATTAACAGACAATCATTCAAAACATAATAACTTTAAGTTACCTGTAACTGGCCAACAAATTTCATAAGGCTACTGCAGCCCCAACTTTTGTCCCATGGTCATTTAATTATGAGATTTTTAAGATTCCCATGCTTGCTCAATCCATCTCTCTTTTGGGAAGCACTTATGCACACACTTAAACTACTCTTCTACAGAAACATGTTTTTTCTGAATCAGGACCTGAAGCCAAACTGGCATTTAATATACTAGCTAATGCTGTACATATATGTAAAATCCCCTCTAGCAAGTACCTCTGTGTTGAACTGTGAACTCTGCACCAAGAGGTATAAAGGCAAAGCCAACTTTTGCTTCTGGAGTAATAAAACAAGGTTGGTGACTCAGAGAATCAATCAGTTGGGCAACAGTTAAATAATTAAGAAACTGCCTATTTTATATCAGGAATGGCAGATATGTGATCAAAATTATGTTGGCCACACATGACCTAAATAAAACATTGATAACAAAAAAGAGGTAATTAAGTATAGGAAAAACTAAACTACTTTTAAGCTAGTTAGATCCCTTTCTTGTTTGAGAATTTATGAAAATTACAGTTTCAATTTTACAGCTGGAGAAATGAGAACTTAATTCTGAAGCATACTGTTAGCTGGAAAAATTAACAGGCAAGGTGCTTTGGGGTATTGCAGTTGGCAAACTGATGGTCTGGAGTGATTGCTTTGTCAGCATTTCAATGTAAAGTAAAGCTTTAGAGCCTTTATTATATTTATTTAATGAAGTCATTTTAAATGGGTCATTCTCCCAGTAAAAATGAGGTAGGAAACTAAACTCTCAGATCACAACTGAAGGTTTAACTGCTGAGTGATACCACCACATTCCTTTTCACAAAACTTCCTTAAAATATGATTATTAAAGTCTCTCTTTAGCAGACAAGATGTGCAGCTTTTCTCTCCCCAATTACACTCTTACCCAGGAAACTTATAACCAAGGTTCCACTGGCTTCCTGGGGTTCTCCACTCACTTGTTTTATGTTAGGAGCCCCTGAGCTAAAATGTGGGGAGGCTTCACAGGAGTGGGGGGCTTTAATAGTAAAAAGACAGGTGCAATCTGAGCCCTAACAATTAAGTCACTATATTGACATGAGTACTCTATACTTAAGGTGAAATGCATTCGTACAGACACAATGTGTGACAGGCTGCTCCCCAAATCCAGTCTGGTGTGCTGCTATGACCGCTTGAACCACACTCCTGAACCCCAATTCACCCCGCTCTGCTGGGTGACCACTCACT
>ML685840.1:4426329-4449686 GCA_007922175.1 Pelusios castaneus | reverse complement strand
TTATACAGGTCATGCCCAAGGGCTGCACAGATGTGCATCCCGTCACACAATGGTAACAAAGAGTGGAGAAATGGAATTCACTTCACCCAACTCTAAAGGTAGGTCAGAGGGAACCCATGCAACCCCTTTACTAGCGCTCGTCCAGTCCTTGGGCTGCGAAATCACTGCTGCCTCACATCTTTCATAAGGATCTGCATTTGTAAGCATCTATCCCAGTTTTAGCCCATTTCCACTAGGCACTTTACATCAGTTTATTCAAAGCTAGCTCAGAGATCCTCTCTGGTGCACAGTTAGCCTCACTGTGTACAGTAAAGATGCCTGCAGTTTCCTAACACTGATGTAATATATATTCTGCCATGATGACACCATTATGTGATTATTATACTTGTCTGTAATTACACTAACAAAGCAGTACTAATGGTCTACTCCAACATAGTACAATGTTTGAAGAACAATAGCTGTGACAAATTTAATCAGCTATAGAATGACCTGTGCTTATCATATTAAAGGCCTGATAATGCTTCTGATCTCTGATCATTCATTCAGAAGCAATCTGCCAGGATAAATCCCAGATATTTGAAAGAGCCAACTCTCCCTGGAGTAACCTTAGTCTTGCCCATTAACACCTGTAGTACCTGATCTGCCTTCCAGCACACAACTATCCAAAGTCAAAATCCATCCTCTATAAAGTGTCATAAGCAAAAATTCCTTTTATTACAGGACATATTTTTGTGCAAAAGTAAATACTTTATCCACAAAATGGATTTACATACTGAACAACATTTTGGCAATGGCATCTCAGAAGCACTATCTTTTGGGGGGATTGCCTTGCAATATTGCCCTGTTAATGTTTTGGGGCTGCATGGATTTGGCAGAGATTATAGAGTAGATTCCACAATCTGGTGCAGAAAGGTGTCAATCACAAATCCCTGAAGCAGCCTGGCTCTCTGCATTCTGGGGAGGTAGTGGTACCTAGAGTTATGGCCAGAGATCCATAAAAGCCCACCACTGAAAGCTATTGAACAGGTGTATGAATCAGCATATCCTTCAGGCTCTCTGCCCCCACTTCCATCCTTGGCCAGCACTGCCAGTTTCTGGTTTTCTACACTTGAATCCTGCAAACTTTCCTCCTTTAAGGACTCCAGAGAAGTCAGCACAAACCTATGACTTCTGGGGCAGTTGTGTTCAAACCATCATTTGTGAGTCAGCATTGGCGAAAGTATCCTTCTCTGGCAGCGCCACACAGAATGAACCCTTGTGAAAACAATCCATAGGAGAGGGATCTTTAATGGCTCTCTGTTACGAGGCAGATGAAGAATGAAAAAAAAGGAAAATAGCACTTTTCTGTGTAAATTAGGATAGACCCTGCCATGTCATAAAACTGAAATAAAACTCACAGTGGAAAGGTCAGCCTTAGGTCAGACCTGGATTATGCTATGAAAACAAAACCCTTGTTATTGTCCATGAGAAGGACTGAACAGGATAAGCATGCCAATAAAACTAAGTATTGTAATGGTAATGGAAGCCAACGTCTCTTTTGTAAACCATAAATATTTACAGAAAAAGTAATATCAAAATTAAAAATCTGGATTGCCCTTCTTTTCACTTAAATTTATGTTCAAATTTACTGGAGTTTTCCTCTGCCAAACCTCAACACCAGCCAATCCAAACCCATGAATCCCAAATATTACTGACAGAATGACCACCCATATGTGGTTTATACATAAGAGTTGCACCATTAACTGAGAGATGAAAAATCTTGAGGATAAATTGCCGAGTGTATAAGCACGTACTAATCTGATACTTCTGGTGACCTGAAAGAATAAGTCAAAATGAATTAGCTTTGTGATCTCAGCATATAGGCTAGTGGATATTTTTCTTCACCACAAAACCACCAATATACTGTGCTTGGCAGTCTCTATTTTGAGTTGAAACTGGGATTGCAGAGGGAATCATGTTAACATTCACAGAGGGAAGTTTGTGGGCAAGACTGTGCATCTGCCCACCTTATACCCCTTATGTGTAGGCTCCAACCAAAGCTATATAGCTAAACTTTCAATACTATCAAAATCACTGCCGATTTTCTTCCCAAGCAAAAACCTATTAGATTGTAAATTTGAGTGATCTGCAATTTTAGGAGTTGATTTAGATTTGTGTCAAGAATGGACATGGAATCAACCAAACACATAACTTATTTTCTGATGTTTAAATGAGTACACAGAATGAAAAATGTAGGTACATCTTTTCTGTTCTTTCCTCTTGGCAAATTTGTCCTGAAATGTAAAATAAAAAATCAAGCCACAAGTTTTATATACCATTTTGACTGATTTTTCACTATATTTACAAAGGTGAATGCTTTCTTCAATAAATATATTTAGGCATTGTCATGTCTTGTTTATGCAGTTCTGAACTAACTTGTAACTGGTAAAGCTTAGGACTTTGGCCTGGGAACCAAATTTTAAAATGTAAGAAGTGACTATTAAAAGTTACAGTCATAGAAATGTACCAAGAGCAGAAGCAAGCTGATGAACTATTTATTGCATACTGCAGATTAGATGTGACTACAGGGTCCTTCAGTTAGTTCAAAGGAAAATTAAATTGTGGATCCATGAATCTGCTGTTCACTTTAGTGACCAAAATTTTAATGAGTGAGGTGGCTGCAGTTTATGTATTTTTAAAAGCAGCTTTTTAAAGATGATTTAATTACAAACAACTGAAGTCTCCAGATTCTAACTCCACCCTCTAAGAATTTCATCTGTTAACATTCAGTGTTTTAAGTAATTCTATAAAAGGGGGTGAAAAGGAGGTCAGGAGCCACTCTTATCAGAGCAAATCACATTAGGATGTGTTACAGAAATAATGTCCTCAATTTGAAGAGGGGTAAGAGGTACACACAGGAGACATTTCTGTTCATTATTCTCTTGACAAATTATAGCTAGCTACTCTCTAATTTTTTAATTGGAAAAAAGTTTCAGAAAAGAGGTGGGAACACTAATACGCTTTGCCACTTGCTAAAAGCAAGAAAAAAGCACTATGAAGAAATAAAACTCTATACACATAATTAAGGCAACACAAATGGTGCAAATTAAAATGACAAGGAAACATAAAGGCCAAGTTAAATTGACCATTTTGCCTAGCCTGTGTTTTATGGTGATACTGTGAGTCAGACTCTTAGACTTTTATTGAATTTCTCATGGAAGAAAGTGTTACTGAATCAGAGGAATGGAATCATAAGCTGGCTCCACATATTTAACAATGTGAACTGTTACATGAAATTGGACCATACGTCTAATTTATACAGCTATAGAAATTTTGGTCCTCAATTTGGACCATTCCCATGTAAATCCCATGACTTTATTGGAATTTCTTCTTTTTAGAGTAGATCAGCAATGTTTCATCCAAATGTCTAGGATCTGTTTGTTTTAACAGACAATATGCTTTTCACAAAAGCAAAATTTTCTATGGGAATATTTCAGTTTTGCCAAAATGTTTCAACTTTTCTGTCAGGAAAATCAAAACAAAATACTTATAATTTCAGGTTGTGTCTACCAAAATCTAACCATTTAACTATTTTGAACTGAATTGAAATTGAAACCCCATCTGGAATATTGTGTGCAGATCTGGTCCTCCATGTTTAAAAAGGATGAATTCAAATTGGAACAGGTGCAGAGAAGGGCTACAAGGATGGTCTGTGGAGTGGAAAACCTGCTCTATGAGTGGAGGCTCAAGAAGCTTGGCTTGTTTAGCCTAACCAAAAGAAGGTTGAGGGGGATATGATTTCTCTCTGTAAATACATCAGAGGGATTAATATCAGGGAGGGAGAGGAATTATTTGAGTACAATGTGGACACCAGAACAAATGGGTATAAACTGTCCATCAAGAAATTTAGGCTTGAAATTAGACACAGGTTTCTAACTATTAGAGGAGTAAAGTTCTGGAATAGCCTTCTGAGGGGAGTTGTGGGGGCAAAAACCATAACTGCTTTCAAAACTGAGCTTGATAAATTTTTGGAGGGGATGGTAGGATCAGATAGCCTATTTTGGAAATTGACTGATATTTGGCTACGGGTGATGGATATACAAGTGGCCCAAGAGGGGAAAGTACATGGGTGGGTTCTGAGGTATTACAGAGAATTGTTTCTTGGGTAACTGGCTGAGACTTGCCCACATGCTCAGGGTTTAAATGATCACCATATCTGGGGTCAGGAAGGAATTTTCCCCCAGGGCTGATTGGCCTGGGCTCTGGGGGTTTTTTGCCTTCCTCTGTAGCAAGGGGCATGGCTCACCTAAAGGTGAATTCTCTGTATCTTAAAGTCCTTAAATCATGATTTAAGGAGGTAAATAACTCAGTCATAGGTTGGTGGCCTGTTGCTGGAGTGGGTGGGTGAGGTCTTGAGGCCTGCATTTTGCAGGAGGTCAGACTAGATGATCATACTGGTCCCTTCTGACCTTAAAGTCTATGAGTCTTGTTTTGGATCAGTCCAACATTAACCTGAGTCTGCCTGGTATGCCACAGTGCCATATAGGAGTTGTAGCTCAGGTGCCTCATGTCCCCACTTTCTTCTATGGAATGGGCCCCTCAGCTCATGATGCACCACTGTCTCCTATCTGGCTGAATAACTATAATTCATTATGGGAGATGTAGTCTGACTGGGGAGCCTGAGCCATGGAAAGAAGGAGGACATTAGGCACCCAAAATACAACCACTATGAGGAATTGCAGCAGTTCAATGTGTAATCAAGATGTAACAAAATGCTTTGATTTCATTCAACAAATTAAAGTCAACATTTTAATTTGGGAAGTTTGAAACATTTCATTTCAATTGAAAACACTGAAATCAAGCAACATTTGCAAACCAAAATACTGTTTGTTCTGAAACAAAATTTTCAGAACTTTCTATTCTACAAAAATGATGATATATTAACTATTCAGAAGTAAACAAATATTAAATTTTAAGGGTTTCCCAGAAAATGGAAATTCCAATTTTCAATCTGCTCTACTTCTGGTTTATAGCAGAGTGAAACCAGAATCAGTCTCAATATGTCTGTACTTATATCATCATTCATGGAAGTCAAGGAAAATGTCTGCCAGTGCAGAAACCAGGTCAAATCCTCAGCTGGTGTAAATCAGCACATCTTAAATTACTTAAATTGAATTACAGTGATTTACTCTAGCTGTGACTCTGACATGGTGTTTACTGAATGAACCCTTTCTTTGTCATAATCTAATTTTTGATGAGCTGTGTTCATAACATTTGGGATGAAACAGCTGTCTGTAGTTCACCAAACACAGATTTATCTGAGAATTTACCAAGGTTTTATTGCAGAAAGAAGCTGCTAGCTATATTGAAATAGAGTATATTGTGATTCAGTCCTTCAGAGAAGTACACTTTTGATATGAAGTGCTGTTTTTGAATCCTAGACTGAAGATACCTTTGTTGATTTCTCGTGCAAAACTAAAGTTGTGTGGTACTCATGAAACAGGTAAGAGACCTGACAATTACTGAAACATCAAAGCAAGCAAGCAGGACTCCTAATATCCCAGATGTATTTTGCTTGACATATTTTTTGCTTTTATGTTTTCATACGGAAAGCAATGTTTTGGCTCTGATTGTTTTAAAAGGCAGAGCTTTTCTCTGAATTAGTTTATGCTGGGAAAAAATCCATGAGCAACAATTTTTATTTTTCCAGACATGATTTCCAATTAAACTGAGAAAAAACACACCAATCCAAGGAATATAATTACATTATTAACCTCAATTTTATTTTCTTCATTGACGAACTGCCAACAATGTTGCTAGACTGACATTTCATATCAGGCACAGTTATTTCTGATAATTAGAATAAGGAACTACCAAACTTACTGCAAATGTTAGGGCTCTCATCTGAGTTATCAGCGCAGTCATTCACAAAATCACACAGATTATCCTTTGGGATGCAATATTTGTTGGCACATGTGAATTCTTCAGAAGTGCAGGGTTTGTCTGGGATCAGCAAAGGGGAACAATCTTCAAAGGAAATATCATCCACAGCCACATCTCCCACATAACTGACACCACGTTTTGCCCTGAAAATAACCTAACGAAGAGAAATTTTGGTGAAACATTGAGGGATAAATATAAAAGCTTGTAACACGCCATGTGTGGTACACAAAACATGATGTAGCTATGCTTCTTGCAAGCTGACCAAGTCTTTTAAATGGTTAGTACTAGATACTGCACTCAGTTCTTACTGATGTAAATAAAAGCTGCTGGTTTATGCCTCATAAGGTCGATACTGTCGCTATTGGAGGTACCACAAACCTGCAATGTCCAAGGGCAAAACAGAAAAATACAATAAGTGAACAGTTGGAAAGCAATGGACTGATACCATTCCCCTTGCATCAATGGCAAACTTCCCACTGGAGTAGGAAAAAACTTCAATCTTTGTACTACCCATCAGTTGATAAAAAGTGTGGAAAAGGTAAAGCAATAGAGGACATCAAAGATTGCGTCCTTATGAACTTAGCCAGTCTCATTATTCTCTCAAGGAATTTAAGTGTTAGAACCTAACCCAGCCTGGTCAAACCCTGTTTGTGCCCCTACCGTTATTTAGTAAGCCATATAACAAATATACAGACAGTAGTATGTTAAATGGTACATTTCCTTCCAAACAGAGATGGGCCTAGCCCCACCTGTGACTTATCAGCTGCCTCCCAGATAAAGCTGTGGGCTTAGTGGTCAAGTGATAGCTTGATGCGCACCTACTCCTTACAAAGGCCAGCAAGAGCTCATCTGGTTAGAGAACTGCAAGAACAGGTAGACCCCTGAAGTAGGCTCTCGTGCAGGAGAAAGAACTGAGCTATAGGTGATTCCCAGTCAGATGACCAGGAGAAGCTTGGCCCTTGTAGGTGCCCCTGGATCAAGGTGGCAACCCGGAAGATCTGAGACGGGTGAGTGACAAGCCTCCAGGAACTGTAGCCCTATGTTGAGCAGAGCAACTACTTTATGTTTATCTGATAAACTATGTCCTCAGGGAGGGACCAGAAACAGACTCAAATGTGACACTGATCCTTCCCAGGTTGGCAAGACAGCCATCAGCTTACAGAACTGTCAGGGCTATAGCATGTCCGCTTTACACATGCCAAGTATACTCCACAAGGGCAAGAGAGTCTGCGTAACTCCTGCCAGAGAACCCGACCTTCGTCTACTACCGGCTTTTACTTGGTTACATAGAACTATGGCTCTTCTGTTAAGCCTGGTGCTTACTCCAGATGTTAACCACGACCCTCTAAGAGAGAGGGTTGGTGTTTTTCCAGGTGTGTGTGGCTGGGACGAGGGACCCCCTTCCCTAATCCTGGTAACTCTCACCTGACAAAGGGGCACAGACCCTTCCCTGTCCCTTCCAAACGTAACCCCTTCTGCCTGTCCTGTATCTCCACTGCCCAGCTCCTCATCCTATTCTCCATCCCCCACAATCCATGCCCAAATCGCAATCTCTCCCCGAACCCTGTGTGGAAGTGGGCCAAGAGCTCATCCTTGACCCCCCTCCTTGCTACTCTGTGCCAATCTGATTGGCTACGGGGGGAGTGCCCCTCCATAACTAGGACACAGAATTTAAATACAGAGCACCTGGGAAGGTTTAAGCCAATGAGCAGCTGGGGGCGGGGTAATGAACAAGCCCAGGCACATTTGTGGAGGGAGAACAAAGAAGCAGCTCAAGAGCAGCAGGGCTGAGTGAGGGCAGAGAAAGAGTGCAGGGTCTGAATTAGCAACTGTTTGGAGGAGAGCCAGCTGCTGCACTGGTGCTTGCAGAAGGGGACTCTTACAGACACACAGCCTGGAGCTGACAAGGCAGCTGAGACCACACAACAGGACCCATCAGCTTGCATTCACAACCCACACCAGTATCAGAATGCATGAATTGGTTGGACTGACTCAAGGCAAATGGAAAGGTGCATTGTTGTGGGGCAGAAAGGTCTGTGTGTGGACATGTGTTGCATGCTGCATCAGAGGAAGTGTCGATAGAATACCTGCCAGAGATCCTGAGCGCTGTCTGCTAAAACTGTTGTGGTTCTTGAATCTGATCCCTAGGAGGGAGGGTTGGCGTTGGTGCAGAGACTCATGAATGGCGCCTAGGATCCTATTCCCAACCTTGGGAATCATCCACCTGATGAAGAATTTGGGGAATCTGTCACACAAGTAGGGTTCAGGTCCAGGGAAGATTCTGCTGCTACATAGACCTTAGGAAAGGAATGCTGAGGGTCATCGTCCCATTAGGGCCTCCACTTAGTAGGCTGGAGTAGCAGCAATGGAGATGCTCCATGGCCTGTGATGGTGGATACCTCTCTCATAGACTTCACTAGTGTCCTGCTAAGATTCTTGGTCTTGGGATCAGGGAGAGGATTTTGTTCTTAATATTCAGAAGACTAAGGTGAATTGAAAAGCTATAAAATATGTAGAGTGCAAATGGGAAAGATCAAGCTAAAATATAACCTAGAATCAGCCTAATGAGGGACATAGGAAATAGAAACACATACCTGAAAATCAGAGCGAATTCCTAAGACCACTTCTGCTCTATTCCACTGTGGGCCTTGGGAGTGACTTTGAGTCCAGAGACCAGAAGTCACATTACCAATTTTACTGAGTACCTGGAAGAGAAATTGTCAATTCCTGACCATGGTAAATCTTTCCAAAATCAATTCAATTCATTTATATAAATGTAGTTGTTTCAGCCAGAGCTTGTCCTTAAATTAAGCCCTACCCCACACTTTAAAATAATCAGTGGAAAACAACCACGAGTATGATCTACTAGTCTGCTTATGTAGGTTCTCAGCAGAGCCTATGTGCATGCTGAGTTCAGACTGAACTGGGGAATCACTTCTTCATGGGAGCCAGCATTGCTAAATATGCTTCTCTCCAACTTCTTGAGCATCTGAATTCAACTGAGATGACAATATTAGAGGCTATGTCTACACTGGGGAATTTAGGTCGACTTAAATAAGTCTACTTTAATAAGTTGACTTTAAGTTGACTTAAAGAGTCCACACAGGACTCCTAAGTCAACTTAAAGTGGGCCTTAATAACTCGACTTAGAGAGTCTATATTAGACTCTCTAAGTTGACTAGTTTGGTCCAGGGAGAGACAGCCCTGCAGGGGCTGGCTCTCCCTAGGGCAGCAAGCCTTTGAGCAGTCCGGGGGAGAAGGGAGAGTGGAGCTCCCTTCTGCCCCGGACCACTCAGCTCCCTTCTGCTCGGGACTTCTCAGGTCCCAGGCAGAAGGAACCCTTCTAGCCGGGACTGCTCGGGTCCCGGGGAGAACTTCCCTGGGACCCGAGTGGTCCTGGCCAGGAGGAAGAGCTGGAGATCTGCGCTCCAGCGGCTGGCTGCTGAGCAGCTGAAGCAGGGATCACAGGGAGAAGGGACCGCGGGGCTTCCTTCTCCCTGAGACCTGAGTGGTCCCAGCAAGAAGGGAGCCCCGCGCTTCCTTCTCCCCAGGATCCGCGCTCCAGCTGCTGCGCAGTTGGCAGCTGGAGCACGGGGCTTCCTTCTTGCCAGGACCTCAGTGGTCCCAGTGAGAAGGAAGCTCCCTTCCCCGTGCCCTAAGTCGACAAGTCAACTTAGGGCGTCCACACCACTTAAGTCGAGTTAAAAGTCGACTTAAGTTTCAAAGTCAACTTTATACGAGGTTTTATAAAGTTGACTTTGAATTTCCTTAAGTCAACTTAAGCAGCAGCTTAAGTCGACTTAAGGAAATGCCATTGTGGACGCAGAGTAAATTAAATCGACTGAAGCTTGCTTAAGTCGACTTAATTTACTAGTGTAGATGCACCCAGATAGAGGGAGTGTGTCAAGCTGCACCTCCAGTCAGTACTGACAGAGCTACATCACATCCCCTGTTCCAGAATAGCCTCTCCTCTCAAGTATTTATCATCTTCACCACTTAGTGTAATCCTGTTTTTGAGATGAAGGTGACCTAGACATTTTTCAGTTTAATGAAAAAGTGGCATTTTTAAAAATTTATGTAGTTCCAGAAGTCTATATGATTCTGTAAAACAGGTAAGCTGTGCCAAATGAATAACAGGGTCCTTGCTCTGAAGAGCTTTCAATCTAGAGACGTAAGAAGAAAGACAGCCATACCTTAAATGCAAAAGGCAGACAAAGTGGTGCATGGTCAGATGCTTCACACGACACGGGTTTTCAGAAGGTTTTTTTTTTAAAAAAGGTGGGGGAGTATTATTTGAGTAGTTGTTCAATCATAAGGAGTGATAAGAAAGGAAAGTCTACCGATTTTTTTTCTTCATCAATAATTGCTAACAGAAATGGGTAAAAATAATTGGAGCAAACAAAGATGTACATCATAATACATCTACATGTTCTCATTGTAATCTAATGTAAGAATAATTATCTTCTAAAAAAGTGCAATTTGACTTGTATATTTCAGATTTTTTCTTACATTCACAATGTAAATTTCCTAATGGTAAAATATTATTTCTCAGTGCGCAAGCTCAAACTCTTCACTACAAATTCTAACTTTTTGCCATTTCTTGTCAGTTACCATATCTTTGTCAAGACTAAATGCCATCATATTTTATGACCTATTAAAACTCAAGCATATCTATATTTTTTAAATGTGAGATGTGGAATTTCTGTGATTTCTAATCTATGAAAAGATTCAAAGTTAAGAGATATAGAGAGCTCTGGGAAGGAAAAGAATGACAGAAGTACTTAATCAAGATATGCTCTGGTTACACCAGATCAGAGAGGATGAGAGAGAAATGAATTAAAATCACTTACACCACCTCAGTGCCAGTTCTTGTTCTGTGGATTTATTTCCCTGAATTTTGGACTATGGTTTTAATGACATTATTTAAAATTCACACAATACAGTCTGTTCATGACTTTTCTCTTTGCTAACATTTCCACAAAAGAAAAATAGCTCAGTTACAGGTAAAAAAGTCTTAAAAGCCCCAGGATTTTCCTTATAATTGCTTAAGAATAGAAAACAGGACATTAGGTCTACCTCTCTTACAGAAGATTGGATGGCAGCCCAAGAACCTAAGTGGGGAACTGAATGATAAGAAAAGTGAGTTTGGTCTTACTGAGATTTCTTCACATAGTAACATTGTATGTTGTGTCGGAAGAGGGGGTGCACAGAAGAAATAGGATTTGCTCCCTAGCTCCTGCAAAAAAAAGTCTACTGATCTGCCTTGAAATCTTTGATCTCCTGGCATCTGTGTGGCTCTTAGGGGGATCAGCAAGAAGCCAAGGCCATGAGTTTTATCCTGCACCCACTGATGTCAATTGGAGTTTTCTTAGTGACATGATTTGGGTTGTATAAGATTTAATCTTCATAGATACCCTATGCCTCCACAGCTGCAGTGCTTCATCCCGGCAGAATGGCTATACGCATACCCATTCATAGATGGGGATTCCCCTGTGAAGGAGGCAATACCGATAATTCTGTCCAGATTTAATTATACCTTTTCTATGGAATCAGCGGAGAATAGTTAATGTTCTCTCTGGCATTATGCCATTGCCCAACCCATACACTTTCCTGAAAGCACCCAGCCCCCTCCTTTCTCCATGCTATGTGGATCTCTGCATGAATAGGGAGACCTGAGCAGAATGTGAGGGGAAACAGGGTGATGCCATGGAGGTGTCTGCGCCTCCCTTTTGTGCAGGAAGTAGAGATCCATGCACAGAGATTCCTCTCCGGGGTACAATCTCCTCATACTCTGTCCTATAACAGAAGCCTGAGCTTCAAAGACTGGATCCAAATATGAACTTCCCCAATACTTGAAAATTGTTTGGATCAAGAATTCTGATTCTGGCTCATCTCTGCTCCACAGGCTTAACTGATTAGGAATATTAAATTAAAGCATCCACTGCTCCCCTTGTGTTCTCACATCTGTCCATGAGAAAAGCAAGATGGAGGATTAAGTAACACAGAATTGTGTATTTTTGGATTTGGGTGAATTTTAGATCCTAAATTACATACAGGAAAATGACAAGGAGAAAAAAAATGAAGCAATGGGAAGAGAGGTCCATTAAAGAAGTCATATGGAAAGGATGGGTTCCAGGCCCCCCTAATTCAGATGTAGAAGCATCAGTGCTCAAACCAAAACTCATGAGTATGAATTAACAGTGGCTGTGGGCATGATCCCACCATATGTGGAAATATACAGGCCCAATTCTAACAAAAAATCTTAAATACATATGTAATGTTAAAAATGTGAGTAGTAAAATCTCAGTTTAGCTTGTTTCAACGAAATTCAGCAGCAATACAAATGAAACCTCAAATAAAATACAGATGCAGGGGATTATGCAGTTCAAAGCTTTACATGTACAGAACCTGTATCCATGATATATTCAAAAAGGTCATAATTTCGACAAGTTGTAGAAAGGAAGCATTTCAGGAGCTTACTCCAGATGAAAGCTTCCCTCAAGCAGACCATACTGGCACAGTTAAGTATTGACAATTGTTCATTTTTATTTATAGGAGACTAGACTTAACAAAACTAAATGACAGGGCATGACTTTTTGTGCTGTGATTTCAGAAAATTCTAATGTCTTTTCAGTACCTGCAGAGAACCCACTGTTGCACCATTCATATGGTTCCAAAATATCAGCTTGCATTTGGGTCCAGTGACAGAAATGATTGGAGTAGCAATATCAGCAGTATGACCAAATTCTCCATTTGAACTGTCTGCATACAGATACCGTCCTTCTTCAGTAGCCCTGTCAGAGAAACCGATTTTATTAAAACAATACATCTATTCATAGTAAAATTCTAGATTGCAAATCTGAGGCTTTAGAACTCTTTAGTTAGGTAATATATCACCAAATTCCCCTGGAAAGACTGGTATTATTCCCATCTCACAGATGGGTAAAGAAAGGCAGCTGAGCTTTTACAACATAGTTGCCGAAAGTTAGAATCCTAAATAACCTGATTTTCATGATTGACATTCATGACTGAGCAACGATCACCCAACAGCATCCACTGACTTCAGTGGGTTTCGCAGCTTAACTTTAGGGATCCATTTTTTAAAAACAACATGCACAAGGTTCTGTTGATCTTAACTGTAGCTGGCCAGCAAAGACCTGAGTGAAAGGTAGAGCTGCGCCACCCAGTGAGAGTTCTAAACTCTGCAGGAATGTGCATTGCTAGCGGATGGAGCAGAAGAAGGGGGATATGATTCCACCAGTTCTCAATGCATCCTCACCCCATCTGGATGAGCAATGCCCACAAAGTGCTAAGAGGCCATAGTCCCCCTGCTTAGAGAAGTGAAGGACTGTGAATGTATAGCAAGAATAAGTAGGGTGACCATACTTCCCATTTTGGCCAGGCCAGTCTCTCTTTTATGCCCTGCTCATCAGTTAGCAATAGCAAATGAAACAAATGCCCATTTTTGGAAAAATGTGGGGCATGCCCTCCTAAGGGGGCATGAGGAATATTAGTGAGGCTGAGCAACAATGCTGGGCATTGGGCTGCCAGCACCCAGCCCTGGATGGCAAGACTTGGGGGAGTAGCAATGCCAGATGGCTCAGGTGAGCCCTGGGCAGTGTCCTGTTTTCACTTTGGGAAATATGGTCACCCTAGGAATATGGGAGTGGGTACAGAGGCTGGCTTCTTGCAGAAATGCTTCTGGAAGATAGCAGCACCAAAAAGAGAAACTTAATGTTCAGGTTTTCTGCACTAGCCATCAGACACCAATTCCCAAAGGATCTTGGCATTTGCACTGAGTTAAAACTAAGAATTTGATGCATTTTTTTGTGCTGAGTTCCAGCAGCGCTAGGGTAATGAACAGGTACAGTATTTCAAATTCTAAAACTTTTTCAGTAATCCAGTTCAGGCTCCTGGAAGTCTTGCAAAACAACTGCTTCTTTAAAGAACATTTTAAAATAATGAATATAAAATATGTTCATTAGTGCTTTAGTCACAGACTTCCTCTTTGCTGTTCTGAGGAGGAAAAAGGACAGTTATGCAACTGGAGTAACTTTAAAAGAAAGTCTGAAAGTTTACCATTAGAAAGCTATAATAATACTTTATACAACACCTTTCATCAGGTGATCTCAAAGTACTTTAACAAATATTAATTAAACTCCAGAATATCTCTAAGGTAGCTAAGGGATATACATATGATTGCATACCATGGGCAGGTAAATGATCCACCTCTCAGGTAGTACATTTCAGTTGCTGAATAGTGCATACTCAAAGAGGTTAGAAACATAGAAGCTGCTTTATTAGGTCACAGTGAGGATTCCTGTAACCCAGTATCTGCATTTATTCATAGATTTTAGGCAAAGTCCATTATGAGAATCTGGTCCAACCTCCTGCAATAGCACTGGCCATAGAATTCACCTGGTAATTCACCCAGTATGTACAGAGGATCAGCTAAGTATGGCAATGAGTGTAAAAAAAAAAAACAAAAAAAAAAACCCTAGCATTAGTCCTCCTCAAAACCCTGCGGCCAGCCCCAAGATTCTTGATGTGATCTTAGTAAGCAGAAATCTACTATGTTTTGAGGGCTGAAGAGGTCAAAAATCGTAACCCTAACTGGAATCAGTGTTACCAATTCAGGTTGTAAAACTTTAATCTTTCACTTCACAATAGATATTATCTTGAGCCATAGTGGTTGGAAGTGGATCCAAAATAAAGAAAAAAACCTTCCCAACTCTTGAGAGATTTTTGGAATCAAGGCTTGGCTCAGTACAGTGATAGTATCTGGGCTCAAAATTCAAATCAAAGTCAGCCATTGGAAATATTCACAGACAGATTTTTAATTCAGTCATATCTCTACTTAGTAATTCATAAACTGATGCTCAGATGCATCAGTGATTTACAAATATACGCAGTCATACTTAACCTTTGGCAAGTAAGTAGGAATTCTCCCTTTGTAAACTCATTGACCAAATAGCTAATAGGGAGTTAAATCTCTCTTCTCATTACAGCACTGCTTATGGGAGAAGATTCATGTTGTGTCATTTTTCTTGTACATTGTCACCAGAGAACATTGTCAGTATATAATGCCTCATGTATCCTGTGAAAGATGGTTGTACCCTGAGCTACTTTGACCTTTCCATCATTCTAAAGTTTAATTCTCCATTGATCATCATTATTCTTTGTTTACAGTGCCAGTTAGCCTGCTCGAAAGAGACTGGTCAAAATTCTGACTATTTTAAAATTTTTAAGTCTGCTGTGTAGGTCTTTACAAGGTTTATAAGTGTTCACATGTTATACTGATCTCCTGTACGTGTGATTAAAAACTGCAACAAAACTGCAAAATGTCATTAAACTGCTCATGTGGCATTGGCTTGTATGGAGGTAGGAAGTGGTATAAATTCTACTTAGTATAAACTTCAGAGCCAAATTCTGGTACTGCACAGTTCAGCCATACAAAGAGGTGGCATTATATGATGCAAAAACAGTGCAAGCATGCATTCATACTAACATTCCTTTGCCAGAGTGATGGGGTGAATTTGCCCTGCACTGGAGATGAAGGGATTAAGCCAATACTCCTGGCAACAGAAGCTATGCCTCCTTGTCTCTGCTAGTCACCCTCCAACTGCTGCTTCAGTATACAGGGGAGCAGCCCAGCTCACTCTGGGTGGTATGCTGAGGAGGAAGGACGTGTGGTGGAGGCTCCAGTCAGGAAGCCAGAGGAGCTTGCAAACACCCTATGGAAACAGGATTGACAGGCTGCTGTTCCTGCTGAAGGAGCTGGAAACCCCAAAGACACCAGGCAGTGGCTTCAGGAATTGGCATAGGAAGTGGTCCAGGGAAGGGCTATCTATTGGCCTGTGAAAAAAGCAGTGAGATCTAATCCTGAAGAGCTTTCTAACCAAGAATAAAATATTTTTTTATGGTACAGGATTATACAAGGACAAATTCATCTCCCATATTCTGGCCAACATCAGCTCTACACACAATCAGTCCATACGCATTACGACTAAAAGGTTAAAGTGTACATTAGAAGTGTAGTTTGTGGACAGTTGTCACAGCTGTGAGAGGAGGCATATGCCCCTGAAGCATAGGTACTGTCCAACAATTCTTCTCTTTGGCTCCTATCATAGACACTTGACTTGTCAATGCTATTTAGGAAGCAAGAATCAGGGTTAGGAAACTTTCCTCCTGTGTTTCTTCCTCTCAGGAATCCTAGTGTGTATCTGTTCACACTGGGCACCCATCATTAGGGCCTAAAACCATAATTTCCTGATATACTTTAGATGCTGTAGTGTGTCCTGGTCTTGATTTACATAATAAAGAACAGAATCTTTAAGACCCTATTGTAACAAATGGGGCCCACAAATTTACCTACATTATGAGCACAAACATAAAAAAATAATGTAACCTTTCATGATATGTTACAATAACACACAGTAAAAAATGTTAATGGAAAAAGATACAAAAGGGAGCTATGATAAATGACTATGGCTAAACAAGATGGCCCAGTTAATATGATTCAAGGACTGTGCTGAAATTATGCTTGTTAAAATACAGGCAATGTGGAGCCAGAAGTTAACAAGTCAAAATTGGTATGTTGAAGATGAAGCCTAATTTGTGAATAAATTAATGAGGGAATGAGCAGTTCCACCCACCACTCCCTTTCTAGGTCCTTAGCAGAAAGATTTTGCGCGGAAAGTACAAAAGAGTAAAAAGAATAAACAGAAAGCACAAGTGGCTACTGGAGTGAGCGTCACCTCATGATAGCTGCCTCCATGACATTTTCAGACCCTGGGCTTTCATCTTCTTGATTTTGAGAGTTGTCCTGACCTGACTGGGCTAAAGAAAAAGGGACATCACCACCACTACCAATCCCAACACCGCCTGGGATTACCATCTTTTATACCATCTAAGAGACTGTCAAATAAGGAGGGTTTTCCTCCTAAGATTGCATTTAAACAGCAGCAGCAACTTCAGCCTATCTCAACCAATTTTTCCCCCCAAAAGAACAGTTATTAGCATTCATAATGCCATCTAAGAGACTGTTAAATGGGGGGTGGGGGGAGAGTCCTTTTCTATATCTTTAATAAAAAGTTTAAAGGATTTTTAATGGTGTGTTTGACATAGTGGTAAATAAACAGAGATCTCTGTATAACAAAGCCTGGACTTCATTTAATGTTGAACAGTGACTGGGTCATGTTAACATCATTAGCCCATATATTCCATCTGAATGAGTACAACAGCCCCTATTCAGTTCAGTCATTTTCAATAACTTCAAAAACACTTCCATGTGGATGAAGTTGTCCACTGGCATGGAGTTTACTGCAGAAGGACAGCCTAAATATGCAGGATTAAAGCAAATAATTTTCAATAAAATGTATAATTTTCAATTATGCTAACGGGGATTATCAATCCAGATAATCACGTCTTTCTACTACATGTCTGAATTGCTTTTCTATATTCCTGATTCATACTTATCTTTTACTTAAATTAACAGTGGCCACTGAGTCAAAAGAAAAGGATTTTCCTCCTCCCCCACTCAAAAAGCTCATTACTTCTCAACTATTAAAATATTTCCAGCAGCTGGTAGCTCAAATCTACATTTTTTGATTAACTACTAAGAAGCACTGCTGAAAGATTATAATATTGCAGGCTTTCCTCTGTTGATATCTTAGACTCTTTGTTTTCTGTTTGAAAACTTCTCAGTTAATTAAAAAAGGAATTGAAAGTAAACTGTGGTCAGGAATATGGATCTTCACTTTGGAGAATATGTGCTCAAATGTAATTTAGACAGCAGTAATTATCCAAAAGAGTAAACAATCCCAACACGGTTTTGGAAAAATGTTCCTGCCCCACCACCTCCCACAGATGTTTAACATTCATGCATAATAAACTCAAAATTTAAAAAGCAATATCATGTTCATTTAATCGCTAAGTAGAGGAAAATTTGCTGGAAGGAAGAAGTATGACTTGGGGGCCCAATCATCTTCCATTTATACTGACAGAAAGTTTATTGTTACTGCTGCAGGGAGGTGATAAAACTGACTCTTTTCACAGTTTCTTTTGGAATTTGGTTTGTTTTCCTTGTATTTGGTTGAAGTTTAATATTTCCTTTATTTCCCTTCTCTCCAATAAACATATCTGAAAATTGGATTAGGTCCAGGGATAGTAGGCCACAGAGGTGGGATAACATTTTCAAACTTGACTGTTTAAATTTTGGCACCTAAATTCATATTTAGGTGCTGAAACAAAATGAGTGAGTGAGTGTCAGAGGTGAATTTAGCCATCAGTGAGAGTCAGGGCCAGCCCAACCATATAGTTGAACTAGGCAATTGCCTAGGGCGCCAGGCTTTAAAGGGCACCAAATTAGATGGAAGAGAATTTTTTACATATGTTATCTCTTATAACATGGGGGAGGGGACGCCAAAATCATAGTTCACCTAGGGCACCAAAAACTCTTGGGCTGGCCCTGGTGAGAGTACAGGTGCTCAGCACCTTTGAACAGCAGACCATTAATTGAAACATACAAAATCCAATGGTTTTGCTTCTCATAGAGTTGGAGAAAAGAGAGAAACCATATCCACAAGATTTTAGAGTACAGTAGATTTATTTTTAGAATACCTTGAACACTATGTTCACTGATCCATCCATCCTACATCCTATCAACAGTATGAGAGACTGGACAGAAAGTGTTACAGAAGGTGCATCTTCAACTATCAGCATATATAAAAATTAAAAAAAAACAGAAATATGAGTATTCTGTTCTTTCTGTATGTGAATGCCTATAACTTAGAGCTGAACTGTGATAATTCATTATATGTTAGCAGTGAAACAGTTATTTTCAGTGGACCCCTCCAAAATTAAGCTATTTTGGGGGATTGTAGAGAAAAACTGTTAAATTTCAGAGATGGAGATATGCATCTACTTTGCGGGGCATCAATGCATCAATGGAGAAAACACAGCTGATCCTGTACCATCTAACAGGATTAGAAATCACAGTGTCTGGCTGATACAGCTAATCATAGGACAGCAACCTGTCATTATATTTTGTGCGTTCAATAAAGCCGTCATTTAAGGACTGCAGAAGAAACAAGGAGATCTGTGGCTAACATAGTTAACCCTTTGGAATTTAGGGACTGTGCTCAAATGGCTGCCTGAATTAAAGGTCCATAATATAAAACTAAAAGAATGAAGCCTTCTTCTTTTACTGCTTGCTTTGGATGAGCACAGTAAATTGTCTGAAATATGAAGGAGTTATCCAGGATTATTTATTTTTAGGAACAAATTACATGATAAGCAGTACTATCTATAATGCTCTTTTTGAGCTAACCTTTTAGTGTTGGAGACCATGAATGTCAAAGAACAAAAGCTTCTGTCCGTATAATTTTTTGTACCCTATTTTTGTCCAGCCAGGGGTATAAATAGTTCAGTCTGCTCGACGTACTTCATGTCTAACATTAACTGTGCTTACCAGAAGGCCTTCTTCTGTTTTATCTTACACCAATGTAACTCAATGTAATTTAAGATTTACACCAGTGTAAATGAAATCAGAAGAAGGCCCTCAGTGGATAGAATCTGTGATACACTGGTATGGCAGATAATTTCCTCCTTAGGGAGCTAATGCATCACCTCCATCTACCTTTACTTGCCTGCAGAGGCGGCTTTAGGGGTAGGCGAAGCAGATGCACACCTCAGGAGTGGTCCAAGCCCCTGCTGTCCACACTGGTAAACTCATTCCTTTTCTCCACTTATGTATCAATGTAACATTATCCAACACACACTCAGGTATCATTTAAGCATTCTCTGTCTCAAAGACTCTTTTGAATGCACTGCCATTATTTTTACACTATTTCAGAGCAAGGCCTGTTTCATATATATCAGAACATTCTAACACACAGAAAAATCCAGTATATAAATATACTAGAGTGGAAAATGTCTAACCACTAAGCTGAACAATATACTATATCGCATTAAAATTTAGTGTTTGTTTGTTTTGTGCTATATAAATTTAGTTTCTTTAGTTCTCTATTTTTAATTTTGGTTAAGACGCAGCATTTTTTTTAAAAAATGATGTTCATATTTTTAAAAATATTTCACTATTCACAGACTGTATAAATATTTAAGCTAGAGGCAACATGAACTCAATATTATCTGATACAAATGAGGAAAAGGCATAGATTATATAGCAGAATGATTTCAGGGATTTAAAGTATTTCATTAAAAATATGATGGATAAAAATGTATGTTGAAAATTATGACTATAAAGATCAGTCAAATGGAATAGAGGACTGTCAACTTGAAAATCACTCCTCTGTTTGAAAAAATTAAGTACTGTTGTTAATAGTAATACTTGAGATAACTTTTAAAGATTTCTCTCTTTCTCTCTATTTTATTTGCTTTGTATATTTGACAGCACTTTGTGCATGGTCAATTTCTCTGTAGCTCAAAGAAATTTTCTCTCAGTCAGTTTGTCCTTTTCTGTAAAGGGAGGGAAGCAAAGAAACCATTTAAAATATTTGTGAGGGAATTAAAAAAAAATCCAGAAACACTATTTAAAATGTGCTTTATTAGCAGCAACTAGAATTTTAAAATTGAGTTAAAAACTAATGTGGTATAATTCATATCTGGAGATAAAGTTACATTTGACTTCTAAAATGAGCTCCAACAGAATCTAACATCCTAATCCTGGCAGATTTAATTGTATGCCCTGTGAGTAGTCCCATTGAAGTAAACAGAATTACTCAAAATGTAAAATTAAATACTTGCTCAGATCTTTACAGGATCAGGATTAATTGAAGATCAGAGTGTGTAAAATATTATGTAGATGTGGTTGAAGATCAGATTGAAAACTTATCTAGAAAAGTGTAACGATTTTAGAAAGCCAGCCAGAGTAGGCCAAGTGGAGGAATGGACAAGATGGACCAATAATCTGATGCGGAATTGCAAATCCTATGTCCTTATCTATTAAACTGAATAAAATTTTAACATATTTACTAGAGGTACTTCATAGCTGCTTGAGAGAGAGAAACTAAATCCTTGTCCTCTCCAGGGCACAACATGCCCTTGAACACACTTTGAAATTCTGTAAATTCTTCAGTGTTTCCATCTGTGCAGATTATTGTTGGGGATCTTCTAGCATCTTCAAACTCGCTGGTCCAGATATGTCCCTCGCTTAAACTCATGCACAATCCTTTGACTTGCATGGCATAGGTTCAGCTAAGCAGAAACTGGCCCACTTGGTTTGAATGCAGCATAGGTTGGCACAAACAGTTAAACCAATCTCTGCTGTCAGTTAAAACAGAAAACTGATCAGTTTAGTTGTGGCTATGTACATGCCCATTTTTGCTGAATTCTGGAGCTGAGATTAGGAGGCTACTAACCGATATGAATCCTTTTTATGTTCTACCTACTTGTCTTTTCTTTGTTTTACTCTGTCAATGTTATCATTCTCTGGAAATACCTATTCAAAAACTCTTACTTTTATCAGCATCAGATTTAAACACTGCAGCATACAAACCAAGACAAACTAAAGGGCAAAAGAAATTAAGTATTCCATGTTTTGATCATAGCGCAACAATTATTCCAATTGTTAGCCAGATTTTTCAGATGGAGTTTTATTTTGGCTGCCTCTGCCTGAAAAAAAACTGATTAATTCACAATTCTTCTGTGGCTTGTCTGAACATGCCACATCTCATTAGCATTTCTTCATATCAGCTCAAATCCTCTAAGTGAGAAAGGGAAAAAAAACCCAAAAACAATAGGATAGACTCTCCCTTAAAGTAATAAACATAGAAGTAAAAATATCACCACCACTTCTAATCAAAGCAGGCATGATTTACTTTAATTGCAATTCTGCTGCAGTTTGTCACAATATGAAATTTCACTTTAAGTCAGCAAACTTTTTGGTAAATGTACTTTTTTTCCTTCGTGTCAGAAAATGACACACTGCTCTTGCCACTTTTACTGACACCTGAAATGTTATCCAGAGGGAGCATTATGCTGCATAGAGTCCAAAAAGGTTATACAGATAAAACCCAATTTCCTGAAGCCTGACTCTCTGAATCATTTGCTCCAAAATTTGAATCAGTCCCATACCCAAAATTCTTAAATTAATTAAAATTCACTGAAGTGCAAATGGCCAAAGTTATCATTTAATTTAAATGAAAGAGCTGATTGATGTTTCCAGCAAGTCTTCATTCAAAATACATTACACTGTGCCCCACCTGGATGTCTGCAAAGGTTAAAAGTTAATCGGTGTTCTGATCCATTGCCACCAAATGGGAGGACCAATGGACAAATATTACTATTACAATCATTTGAAAAGAAGAAATGTAGGTCTATGCTTGCTTTGAAACTCAGCAGCAAACAGGAGCTATGTAAGCCACTTAGAGTAGCTCGCGTAACTCCTGTCGACTTTGTAACTCCTCTTCTTCGTGGAATCTTTACTCCACTGCACCAACAGGAAATGCATTCCAGTCAATGCAGCACTACATCACTCAAGGGGATGGGTTTAATGTGTCGATTTCTGGATCAATTAGTGGGTCTTCACTGACTGCTCAATTGAAAGAAACCTCATGAGGTTCAACAAAGACAAGTGCAAAGTTCTGCACTTAGGACAGAAAAATCCCATGCACTGCTACAGGCTGGGGACCGATCAGCTAAGTAGCAGCGCTGTAGAAAAGGACCTGGGGGTTATGGTGGATGGGAAGATGAATATGAGCCAACAGTGTGCCCTTGTTGCCAAAAAGGCCAATGGCATATTAGGCTGCATCAGTAGGAGTATTGCCAGCAGATCGAAGGATGTGATAATTCCCCTCTATTCGACACTGGTCAGGCCGCATCTGGAATACTGTGTCCAGTTTTGGGCTCCCCACTACTGAAAGGATGTGAACAAATTAGAGAGAGTCCAGCGGCGGGCAACAAAAATGATTAGGGGGCTGGGGCACATGACTTATGAGGAGAGACTGAAGGAACTAGGCTTATTTAGTCTACAGAAGAGAAGACTGAGGGGAGATTTGATAGCAACCTTCAACTACTTGAAGGGGTGCGCCAAAGAAGAGGGATGTAGGCTGTTCTTGATGGTAACAGAGGACAGAACAAGGAGCAATGGTTTCAAATTACAGCTGGGGAGATCAAGGTTGGATATTAGGAAAAACTTTCTGACTAGGAGGGTGGTGAAGCATTGGAATGGGTTACCTAGGGAGGTGATAGACTCTCCATCTTTGGAGATTTTTAAGGCCCGGTTAGACAAAACCCTGGCTGGGGTGATTTAGTGGGAGTAGTCCTGCTTTTTAGCAGGGGGTTGGACTAGATGACCTCATGAGGTCCCTTCCATCCCTATTATTCTATGATTCTATGATTTGGAAAGATCAATCTGATGGCGACGAATTTGCAGCTGTCAGTTAAGATGTACCCTATGTGAGGGGCTCGCTCCC
>ML685840.1:4388389-4406329 GCA_007922175.1 Pelusios castaneus | reverse complement strand
GTCAGACGCTTTGAAGATAGGAAAGCGTCTGACGAAGTGGGATTTTCTCCCACGAAAGCTCATGCGATTAATAAATCTGTTAGTCTTTAAAAGTGCCACAAGACTCTGTTGTCTACCTTAGTGGTGACATTATAAAAAAATGCACAGTGACAGGACAAATCAGGACAGCCTTTTTTAGTAAACACCACACAATGAGGTATAGAAGTAATCTGCGAACATTCCAAAGTCAGATAATTTCTAATTACAGTGTTTTCTCTTTATGAGTTAACAACTAAATCTGAGGCTACAATTCTGATTTGTTTGATGTGTGCATTTAAAGTATATGTAACTTGAAAACCAGGGAAACATGATTCATAGTTACATGAAAGTTCTTGGTTCTGTGTATTCAAGAATTTTTATGCTCATGTTGATTTTTAAGTGGCAGCTAGTAAACATGGCAAGTAGTTAAGTTAAAATGAAAAAATAATGGTGATTAAATAATGCAAATAAAATTTTTGATGATTTCAAGTACACAGTAATTTCAGTACCACTAACATTTGGTATATCCAGAAGTTTGACCTATATCTATTATTAATAGTATTAAGCCTCCTAGGAGTCAAACTATACCTATGCCTGATAAAAGGACTTTATCATGTAATTGAAGGGTATAAAATATCCAGGTATAGAAAGTTGGATACAATTCTGTAAATGATGATAGTGTGGCAGCACATGTACCTTTTGGGAACAATGGGAATAGTTGTCATTGTTACATCCTCCTGTGATACGAAAAGACCTAATGCATGCATTTCAGTGGACAGGTTGTCATAGAGAGAAAGCAGGAGTCCTGCAGATTAGCAATGTAAACATAGAAACAGATTGGGGTTTTTTGTTTGTTTGTTTGTTTCTTAAATGAAATGAAACGGTCTTTAAAGGCATTACCTAAAAAAAAAAAAAAAAGGTTTTGTCTGGTGAACCTTAACTCAAGATTAACTTTTTTTTTTGCCTGATAATTTTACTACATTAAAGGAAAAAACAAACTAAAAAAGCCTCCCAAGAAACTCAAATTTCAGTTACTCAGTGACTTACAGTTACCATATTTGAACTTTCCAAAAAGAGGACACACTGGCAAAGTTGGGAGAGGAGGAGGGGCTTGAAGGAGGGAGTGGCCACTGTACCACCCACATGGTGGGAAGGGGTAGAGCCCCTTCCCTGGAAGAAGGTGTGGAGATGGGCTCCGCTCCCCCTCCCTCCCAACTTTGACCCATTTCCCCCTCCGCCCAGCTCTCCCACCACCCACCTATCCATTGTGAAAGCATCTTATTGGCTTATAAAAGCACAAGATTTAAGTTTCCCTAGGTTAAAGGGCAATCACCACTTGCGTCTTGCACTTATGGGCTGCCTCTCAGGTTAGCTCTTTGCTGGGGTCACCCCATGGAAGAGGGCACTGCCACACACCCCAGGGGCTAAGCACTGCGGCTCCCTGGTGTTTGGTGCTACAGCCAGTCCGGACTCAGGAGCAGAGGCCAATTGGCCCAGTGGGAGGGCAGAGCAGAGTTTGTCCCACAGACGGAGTCAGCTATAGAGCCCTGCATGGATACAGAAACGTGGAGCTGCATCCAATCAGAGTCAGCCTGTATCCGATCCAGGATCCGCATGCCAGGTTTTATGTCTATCTGCAAGTATACTGCCCCCAACTTATAGCAAGTCCTGCTCTGAGTATAGGAGCAGAGCATCTGCCTAGCTGCCACAGCTTTGCTGGGCTGAGGATGGGGGCAGGTGGGGGAGTTGGTAACAACTCCAGATGCAGTTCAGATCCTCCCCTGGCCCTGGTTTTAACAACTTTTATTCCACCTGGGCTGGGTAGGAAAGCTGGAGCTGCTGAGATCACTCAGCTGTTCAGCAGCAGTTGCCAGTCATCTGATTTGGTGGCTGGCAGTGGGGGAAGGGGTAGGGGTAGCTGCCCATCACCAGCTAACTGGTGGAGCACGCAGACTGGTCGCTGGGACTCAGAGTCAGAGGAGGGACTCGCCGGTAAACTGAGGATCAAGCAACATGAGTTCAGAGAAACTTTATAGTGTAGTTCTAACTCATCTTGAGAATTTGTATTATGTAGTCTATTTGCAACTTTGATTTCTCTAAAGGCTTTCTAAAGGAACAGCTATTCAAACCAGTGAGGTTATTTTAAGTCCTACTTTATATTTGCTAGTTTAAAAGTGGAAACAGGGTCAGTTTCTGATCTACTTTTGCAATATACAGCTGGGTCTATCAAACTCTTTCTAAATGTTTACCACTTTTAAATTAATTTGCCAGCTGAAACTCTGCAAACTGAATATGCTATTATAAAACAATCTCCAGGGAACTTATCTACCATGAAGCTCATTTCACATCTCACTTATTATTTGAATGAGGATAAATAGTTCCTGATTTCTCCAGCTCTAAGAATTGCACAGATCCAGTTTGGATGAAGGCTACAGAGGTAATATGTATTTGCTAAAAGGCAGGCCTGAAAGAAAGAAAGAAAGAAAGAAAGAAAGAAAGAAAGAAAGAAAGAAAATGTAGAGATAGACAGTTATTTAAAGAGAAAGAACAGATCCTTTCTGTTTGAAATAGATTGGATTTTCATGCTACAAAAAAGCTGCACAAATGTAGTTAAGTAGAGATGAGGCAAAGCTTTTTAACAAAATGTTTTTGATGAAAAATGCAAATTCAGGACAAGTGAAACATTTCATGAATTCTATTTCGGCAAATTGTTTCAGCTGAAATGAAAAAAAGAGACATTTTCAGAAATGTCAAAAAGAAACATTTCAACATTGTCAGGTTAGATTCCCAAGAGTTTAGGCACCATTTACAAACTGGAGAAGGATATGATAGTGCCCTTAAACCTTTATCCCAATGGTTAGGGCACTCCACTGGGACCTAGGAAGACCTCATTCAATTCACTTTTCTGGAGCAAGGACTTGAAATCACGACTACCCCCGTAATGTTAGTGCCCCAGGCATGGCAACTCTTGTGAACAGATCATGGAGTTGTGATTTCTTAGTAAAATTAAGAATCACTCACGATCTTGTGATAGAACTCTCAAACATCAGGGTTTTATTTTTAACATAAACCTACTCAGTGCTTTGCTTGACTTAAAGAGAATGTTGACTCCAGTTAGTGTAGCAGGCTGCTAGATATTGCATCATCAAAGCTATAAAGGAGCCTTAATATTTCTCTGAATGGTCCAGGAGAGTGTTGGAAATTGCAGAGCACATGGTTTTAAGGAACATTCAGGACTAGGATGGAGATGTTGGGGTCATCTTGCGAGGTGTAACCAAGGGTTGTCAGAGGCCAGAGTTTGACACTGGTTTAACAAGCAGGCTTTTGGAACCAGCGCCGCTTAACACACGGATACTCAGGACAGGTCTAAACTCAAAGTGAAGTTTATCTAGATACATCGTGTAAGGGTGTGAAAAACCTACAGTCCAGAGGGACATAGGTAAGCTTAGCTCCCCAGAGCCTTTTTTGTGCCAGTACGCACCAATATGGCATATTCGCATCTATTTTTCCCTGGCTGGCTGCGGGGCTGGCAGGAGACAGCTCGGTAGCGGAGACAGCCAGCGGCAGGAGCAGCGTGCTCCTGGAGGCCAGGACCAACAGGGGAAAGGAGTGTGCTGCTCCTGTCCTCTGCCGGCCCAACTGCCCAGCTGGGAGGCAGGGACAACAGGGGAAAGAAGCAGGTCTCCTTTCCACTGCTGACAACACCTCCCTCCCCACACCACTCCTGCCAGCCAAGTACTGGCACCCCCCCCCCCCCACCATTTTTTTAAAAGAAAAAAAAGCACTGCCTAACCCCCCCCCCCGCCAGTGTAGACAGTGCCAGGGTGATGGAAAAATTCTTCCATTGTTGGATTGAAGAAAGCATGTCTTATTATGTATTGTTATTATTTTATGCAGACTTAGGATTCAATGCGTCACCATTACAATGAATTGGATTGAAAAATGTTATTATTAATGTATCATTGATAAAGAGACTGCATAGCTTTGGGTTTTCTTTTTGGATCCGCAATCATCCTTCAAGAGTATTGGTACACACCAGCAAGACCCAGCTCCCATCCTTGTGTTCAGACTTCCTGGCCAGCAGATTAGCACAAGCAACTGGGGCTCTATGTGTGTGTGTGTGTGTGTGTGTGAATAATAATTAGGTGTAGAAGCAATTTTTAAGAATAAGTATTAAACTGCTTCTTCTATTAAAAATTGTTTAAATATTCACGATAAATGTGGCATATTGCCTTTTCTCCTAAGATCCTGATAGCTTTTATATTATAAATATAACACCATTGATCTAGCTATGATTTCTTCGAGAGGTGGATTAGCTGCTCCAATGGGAGAACCCCTTCCATCGCTGCAGTAAGTGTCTTCACTGAAGCACTAAGCAGCATAGCTGCAGCTCTGCCTCTGTATTATTTCAAGTCTAAGTAAGCCCAGTGCATGCTTGTAGATTGGCTGAAGGCATCCTGTTAAGAAAGCTATAGCAGCAAAGCATTTTGAGGCATCTGGAATATAGAGCAGGCAGCGACAACTTCTTATTTGTCTGGATTGCACCCCAGAATGTGACAGTCATATTATTCTAGTTGGTTAGATGCTTTGAAATTATCTGTTTTCATCCATGATATTAAGAAACATACCTTTCAGATTGGAAAACAAAATTCAGGACCATTAAATACCACAAGTGAATACTGTTAAATTAAAAACACATGGCACAGCATTAAAATAATAGGTATAGAGCAGGTGCAGAGAAATTTCATTTGTCTTAACTGTTCTTTTTATCAGGTCTCTCAATGGACACAATATGCCTCTCTTTGCATGCACTTGTCGGTAATTTTACATTTGATTCAAAGGATAAACATTAATGCTTCACATGACTTGTACTGTTAACTCTTTTTATTTTACAAGGCAAAATAGTCTACATGGCTAACTGGGCAAGGCCGAAACTGGGTACATCACATTATAAGGGGCCTCTAAATATGTCAGAGATAACTAAGAAGATTTATCATGATTGAAATTGATAATGCAAATAAGGCTTTTTGCAAGATGTATGTTTTCTCTAGTTGTTTTTCAATGCATCTTTGCCTATGTATATATGCAAATGTAATGGTTTATTGTATATTTTTGGGTAAGGAACAGGATTGGAAAAAGGCTATTTTCCTAAGCCTTCTACAACTTTCCTATGAGTCTCTAGCTATTGTTTTCAAAACTGCTTCCTAGATAAAATCCAGAGAGAGAAAAAATTCGCTAAAATTTTCATGCGTCTCATCAAAGAATTTAATTTCGGGAAAGATTTTCTGATCAGTTCTACTAGCCACAGCACTTTTCATCTATGGTCTCTAGATATTTTATGTACTTGACCAAATATCATTATTCCATTTTATAACCTTTAATGACTAGTAATGTTTGGGACACTATAGGGTTTATTTTCAGAGATGCTGAAAATCTACAGTTTCCCCTTTCTTCACCTTAACAATCAAGGCATACATAGGAAAAGACACCTTTGAAGGTCACCTAATTTTTCAGTGCCTGAGTTTCTCTATCTGTGAAATGAGGGGAATATTTAACTACTTCACAGGTCTGGGTGAAGCATATTTTTTAATCACTGGGATGGGCTTTAAGAATCCCTGAATGTCAGGTGCTACTGAAAACAAAAGTTCGGTATGATATTGTTTAGCCCATACTAAGCAAACAATATTAAAACAAAACTGCAAAATTGAGAACTTAAATCCAGTAAATGGCAATGTTAAGGTTGTGCAGGCAATCTGAACTCTGCTCCTATGCATGAATGTTTTTATTGTCTTTTTACTGCCTAATCACATTGTGTATGTGTATTATTGGAGCACCTAGGAACCCTTATCATGAACTAGGACACCATTGTGCTAGGCAAAAGCTGTACAAATCGAGAGCAAAAAAATGGTCCATGCAATTAAATGCTTACAATCTTAGTAACATCTATACAGGACTCTTGCCTCAACTAGTGCCCATATTGAACAAAGTATTTTCCCTGTCTGATAATAGTTGCTCTTCACCCGCCTTTCAAAACTGCTGACTCATCTTTGCCAGAGACGACATTGCTGGAGTTCATAACAATACTTCAGAGCAGTACTATTTTTTTGCCTTTAGAATATACATCCTTGCACCAAATGTATTTACTAAAAAAAATTCTACCCACCCATACTTATTTCAAATATAGAAGTTGAACATACTCATTGTCAAAACATTTAGTATAATTTTCACAAAGAGAAGAATAAGTATTCCTAACAAATCCACTTCACTATACATTTATTTGTCATATTTAGTTAAGTACTTCCTTTCTTTAAGATTTAAGAAAGCATTTTTGTTTAAGTGGGTATACATTCTGCAGTCCCTCACCTTTTCCCATCTGCTTATCACAAACTAAGAGGAGAAATTCTTCTGAGACCTGTGTTCTAAATAGAGGTCTTATCTGTACTGAAAAAACTGTGCCCATACAGATCAATTGAGCTGGCAGTGTAGACACGCTCAGTCAATTCCAGAAGCACTTCTGGTCGACTCAAGTGGTCCTCCAAGTGGAGTAAGGCTGCGTCAACTGGAGGGCACTTCAAGTTGACGCAGCCAAGTGAAGATAGTGTGGTAAGTAGGAATAACTAAGTCGGCGAGAGATATGCATTCTGCGGCACGCAGATTGCCTATCTCCTGCCAACTTAGCCCCATAGTACAGACCTGGCCATACAGGCCATCAGGGTTTTGTTGTTTGTTTTGTTTTTTTCTAACTGGACTGCACATGTGTAAATTGAGGTTTTGCATAGACAACTGAGACATATATAAATTAGGTAATCAGAAATAGTAACTATTTATGGTTGTGATATGCCATCCAACAAGGGATTGCAAACTACAGTGTTTATTTTCAATATAAAGTGGAAATGGGTTCCTCTATCTAAACTGAGACATGTATGTAGATAGAGGAATCTAAAGTCTCATATAGATAGAGGAACCCAATGTCTCAGCTTAGACATATAGGTCTCAGCTTATATAGAGGAATCCAACTTCACTTTATACTAGAAATAATGTGGTTTGTTGTCCCTCAATGGATGGCATATCACAACCATAAGTAGTCATTATTTCCGTTTACCTAATTTATCACAAATATGAAATTAGGTGTTGCTGTCTGATGACTTCAGTAGACTTTACAAAATCAGATGGTGATCTCATTGCCGCAGTTAGTGGGCATATGTCAATATAACAAGACCACAACCAGTTAGCATAACTGGCCTTTAGAGGGGTCAAGAAATGAAAAAGCCTCAGCCACAAAGAAGCACACATGCTAGTTCAGATTTGAGGTACATTGACCCACACTGTGAAGACCCTGACATTGCTTATTCCTCTGCTATATCTATTTTGTGGATAAAGAGAGCTTCAGTCTCCAGGGCTGTCAAGGCACAGATATTCACCAGCATATTGTGATAGATCAATTGACCAAAATCCAACAGTAGGAATGAAGACCAAAGCCTTATTCTAGCTCACCCAAGAAATAGAAAGAGAGCATGCTGGGGGTAAAAGAGAGGCTGTTAATTAAAGTAATTGTAATCAGCTCACTTACATAGTACTCCCCCCCCCCCCACACACACACACACATACATGCTTGTTGTAGGCATAGAAGCTATGTCTACACTACAAAAAGTGAGGTTGACTTTATTAATTCAACCTAAAGTCAACCTTATTAGGTCGACTTAAAGTGGTTTCCCTGAATGGGGACTTAGTCCACTTTGTTAAGTCGACCTAACTGCCCTTAGGTCGACCTAATAAAGTGGACTTAAGCATCCACACTGTGCTTAGGTCGACCTAAGGAATTGACTTAAGGGTTAGGTCGACCTAACCGGCAGTTCTTATTAAGTCGACCTGAACTTTCATTAAGTTGACTTAAGGAATTTCTTAAGTCGACAATGAAAGCCTGATGTGGACAAGGACCTCCTTAAGTCGACCTAACTTGCCAGTGTAGACATAGCCCTAGTGTGTCTCATGTATGTAAATAGTAAGCACTATGTGCCTGTACAATACTTAACACAGTAGTGCTTCTAAGCAACATATCAAGAACAGAAGCCACTAAAGCTCCATTTTCTAAGTCACACTTGCTGGTCCCAAAAATCAAGCTAATGACTAAAATACAAGAACATGAATCAACAACTCATTCTATGGATAAAACTGCTTAAAAAAGGAGTGAATGACAGGAAATGATTTACAACTGAGTTAATTGGCTAAGTAACTGAAACCTCCATAATAAAGGTAGAACTTATCTTATTCTTTAAATAAACAACAAGATGACAAATTAGATAAGATTTCAATAAGCACAATAAAATGCAAAACCAGTTCATTTTATTCCAATGTTTCAAAATGAAGAAAATTGACTTTGCAATCGATTTAATTTTTCATTAGATTGTTTCTAGTGCTAAAAATAAGGCCAATTCTTCCTTTTAATACTGTATAGGAAATACACCAGAGGATTAATATGTTGTTGGGTTTCCAATAGCCAAATATTAAAGTGATGTTTTGCTTATCTCATCCCAGATCATGCATATTATATTGTAGAGCTGGATATAACATTCAAAACAATCTCAGTATTTTTTTCTTTTTCATGCCAAGTAGTCTAAAAATACAATACTGATAATATCAAGATTTCATTGAAATTGATTCAACTCTCCTTCTGTTTGATTCTTCAACAACAACAACAAATATCAAGTATATCCCAAAAGACTCTTTTTTATATGAACACTTCAACATTATTTTCCTCTGTAAATTGATCCAACATGAAGTCTACAATTTTTCCACTTTGTGCATATCCTGCAGTTCACAAGCCACATGAAAATTGTCAACACAATGATCACAGCATATTCTGCTGTCTGCAAGGGAAAGGGGAGTTATGTTTTTCAATGTTTCCTACCAGCTGATCTGGGAATGGTGTTGCCTGACTCTGAAGTCAGTTCTGAGGGCAGGTCTACACTGCCTGCTGTTTCTGGTGGCAGTCAAACAGAGATACAAAGGTTACTTAAAATAACTTGCGTATCTGAGTTCCACTCCCTAACATCCCACTCATCCACTGTGCTGAGTTGAAGGGACGGGCCTCTATTTGACTCAACGCTACTCCAGTTGCTGGGGTGGTGTTAATAGATCATCTTACTGATCGACTGAGCAGGTTTTCACAGACCCCCTCAATTGAACTGGTAAGTTCAAACTGACAGCGGTGAATTTGCCACAGTCAGTGAAGACTAGCCCTGAGTCTTCTCCTCATCCAGAGCTTGGTGGTTATCTATTTTAGGCTGTGGGATTTAAAGAGAAGGACATATGGATCCTTCACAATTCTTCTAGGACATAAATCCGCAGGGAGAAGAATGCCTTAGATACAATATATAGACTATTTCAGATTACAGATACCAAGACTGAGAATTCACATCACACTATACAAAAATAAATAAGACAAAATCGTGTGATTGTAATTTTTGTATTATTCTAAGATTCCTTGCTGAACCATTTAGCAATTATCTTTTCTAACTTATGGAGGATAGGTGAGGTCCGGAGGGCTAGAGGTGGGCAAATATAGAACCTTTTTTTAAAAAAGGGGAACAAAGAGGACCTAGGCAATTATAGACCAGTCTGCCAACTTTGATACTTGGAAAGATACTGTAACAAATTATTAAACGATCAATTTAGAAGCACATAGGTCATAATAGAGTTATAAGGAATAGCCAGCATGGATTTATCAAGAATAAATCATGCCAAACCAACCTAATTTCCTTCTTTGACAGGGTTGCTGGGTAGTGGATTGGGGGGGGAGGAGGAGGAAGAGTGATAGACATAATATATCATGATTTTAGTAAGGTTTTGACTCAGTCCCACATGACATTCTGAGAAGATAAAGAAGGAAATGTGGTCTAAATGGCTATGTCTACACTAGAAAAGTTAAGTCAACTTAATAAAGTTTAGTTTAGACATAGCCCTTTCTTGACCTTATTAAGTCGACTTAATGCTTTAACACCTAAAACCAGGTGTTAAGTCAACTTAAGCTTTCCTTAAATTGACTTAAGGAAGTGCATAAGTTGACTTAAGAAAAGCCCAGTGTGGACGTGGCTTTGTTTAGGTCAGCTTAAGCCTCTTTAAGTGGACCTAACTTGCCAGTGTAGACGCATCCAATGAAATTACTATAAAGTGGGTTCCTACCAGTTGAAAATTGTATACAAAGGGTAGTTATCAATGGTTCACTGTGAAACTGGGTGAGCATATCTACTGGAGCCCTGTGCTATTCAGTGTTTTCATTAATGACTTGGGTAATGGAGTGGAGACTATGCTTATAAAATCTGACATCAATCTGAGAGGAGCTGCAAGCATTTTGGAGGACAGGATTAGAATTCAAAATTTAATTGGAGAATTGGTCTGAAATCAATAAGGTGAAATTCAATAGACAAGTACAAAGTAATATACTTAAGAATGAAAAATAAAACACACAACTACAAAATGGGGAATAACTAGCTGGATGGTAGTACTGCTGAAAAAGATCTGGGTGTTATAATGGGTCTCAAACTGAATATGAGTCAACAATATGATGCAGTCCTGAAAAAGGCTAATATTATTCTGGGGTGTACTAAAAAGAGTGTCCTATATAAGACACAAGAAGTAATTGTCTTCCTCTACCTTTTACTGGTGATGCCTCAGCTGAAGTACTGAGTTTAATTCTGAATACAACACTTTAGGAAAGATGTGGACAAATTAGAGAGAGTCTAGAGAAGAACAACAAAAATGACATAAGGTTTAGAAAACCCATCCTGAAAGGAAAGATTTAAAAAATGAGGAATATTTATTCATCAGAAAAAAAGACAAGGGGGACCTAATAACAGTCTTCAAATATCTGAAGGACTGCTATAAAGAAGCCAGCCACACAAACAAGGAGTACTGTGGCACTTTTAAAGACTAAGAGAGGACAGTGATCAGCTACTTATTCTCCACATCCACTGAAGGTAGGACAAAAAAATGAGCTTAATCTGCAACAAGGGCGATTTAGGTTAGAGATTATTAAGAAAACCCGCTCATTGTAAAGATAGTTACATTCTGAAATAAGCTTTTAAGGGAAGTTGTGGAATTCCAATTTTGGAGATTTTTAAGAATATGTTGGACAAAAAAGACCTGCCATGGATAGTTTAGGTTTAGTCAGCCCAGTCTCAGCACAGAGGGCTGAACGTGATATTCTCTCACTGTCCCTTCCAGCTTTACATTTCTATGATTTTATGATTCGAGATTTATAATAAAAATTCAAGTATCAGATTATGTGAGGACATGTACAATGAAGGCCGATTAACTCTTAGGTGTAGAGAAGATGTTAGAATAACAAAAGAATGACAGGAAATCTGTGTACGTATCGTTCTTGAAGCAACATCTAATTCCTGAACAAATGCAAGACACTAATCATCCCAAGGTCTCACCATCTATAATCCTCTCACCACTGCATACAATTCTAAATACGCTGAACAACTCGGCAGATGGACTTCAGAAAAACTGAGGAACACTTACTGCACCCTCACATACACAAGAAGAGAGCACCTCAAACAAGAAATCATCACCTTTCCAAACCCTGGAAGAAAAATATCAGGAAAGCCAGCTGGAAATCATGCAAGAAATCCAAGATCTATAAAAAAAAATTAACTTCTGCCCCACCACAGAACCAGATATTATACTAAAATGTGGAGAACTAGAAGAATGCTTCTGCCGACTCCACCTCAAAGAATTCTTTTACAACAAATGATCCACTCACACCTCCACCAGTAATAATAAGAAAAAGGAATCATCTGACTGGCACCACAGAATGGAAAAAACACATTCTTAATTATTATATTACTTGTTTCAGGGAAAATATTGACTGCGAAATCCTTAAACATAACATCCACCAAAATCCCTCCACTGTTGAGAGGACAACCATACAGGCCTTGAAATCTAACCACCAGATAATGATAAAACAGCAGACAAAGAGGATGCTATCATAGTCCTCAACTGTGATGACTATGTTAACAAGGTCAACTGACAACTCTCTAACAACACCTACTATAAAGAACTCAAAGAAGACTGGACACTGCAATTTATCCAGAAATTTAAGGTTATCATTAAATCCTCCCCAAATAACTTCAAGAGACACTCTATAATCTCATCCTCCAAGAACCCAACCCAGGCACCTTTAATATGTTTCCTAAGATACACAAACAAGGGAACCCAGGCAGATCCAACATATCTGACCACAGTAGGAAAGAATATTACTGAAGGAACATTGGGCCTCATAGAAACCATCTTCAAATCACTCAACACACAAAGGTCCAGCCTCCTCCAGGACACAATGCACTTCCTTCACAAAATCTGCAACATTAACAACCTTTCACAGAACTATCCTTGCCACCATGGATGTCACTTCCTCATACACCAATGTCCCCCACAATTACATCAAAGCTGTCTGTCTCAAACATTTAAAAGACAATCGACAATCCTCAGATATGCATCCCAAATGCATTGCCAAACTTTTCCATTTCATCCTGACCCATAACAATTTTATATTCAACAGTAAACATTTTGTCCAAAACTTAGGAACAGCCATGTGTATTAGGATGGCTCTTCAGTATGCCAATCTCTTCATGGACCACATTGAAGAACAATTTCTGGACCAATGCACAACGAAACCAAAGAGATACAAGGATGATATTTTCATCCTCTCGACAGATCATTTAAACTCCCTCATAAATTCCCCTCACAATTTCAATAACCATCATCCACCACCACCATTAAGCTCTCTCTGGAACTCTCAAACTAGCATCAAGTTCCTGGACTCCATGATCAACTTCAACAATGGAACTTTACAGGTAACTTCTTGCAAAATAATAACCATGGATCACCATACCTAACTTCACATATCCAGTAGCTATCCTCCCCACACACCAAAAAATCTTATCTACAATCAGGCACTCAGATACCACAAAATATACTCTGAAGAGAAAGTTCAGGATATACACCTTAACTTACTGAAAACTATCTCCAATGTCCAAACAAGGACATTACACCAAAAAAGTAGATCACATCACAGAATGAGCCATCCCAAACAGCCCAAGAGAATATGCTTTAGTACAGAATTAAAACCCCTTCTGACTACATACCGCTAATTGTTACATGCCACTCCACATACAGGATATTATCAAACAACTACAATCCATACTCAATGGATACTCATCCTGAAATAAATCATTTTTGAACTTCGACTTCCAGTCTTCAAACAACCCCCAACCTCATAATCAGAAGCAAGTTCCTCACAGACGAAGACACACCAATATAGGGCAGCAATAGACACTGCCGGAACAACAGATACAAAATTTGTAGACATATCTCTGCAGCTACAATGATCAACACCATCCACAACACACCTTCCAAGCTCCATGTATCCTACACATGCCTATCACAATATATGGCGTGCATCCAGTGCACTAAATGCCCCAATAACAACTATATGGGTAAAACCAGACAATCACTATGCTCTATGAATGAACGAATGAACTAACTAACACAGAAAAATGATAAAAGCTAAAAACACCACACAACCTGTGGGTTAACACTCTTCACAATGCAATCACTCTATATCTGAATTACCAGTCCTCATTCTCAAAGGAAACCTGCACACTTCCAAAAAGAGAGTCTGAAAGATTAAATTCATAGTTTTGCTAGATGCTAAAAATCATGAATTGAATAGAGACACTAGATTTATGGTTTATTATAATAATCAGTAACCCATTAACCCCCACCCTCTTCCCCCCCCCCCCCCGGTCCCCTTTTGTACTATGATTACCACTACTTCACCTTGAATCATTCCTCATAATATGTGTTAACTACTTATGCTAAACTATCTGTTTGGCTTTGTATTTATCTGTGACACTCTGAGTACCTTCTCCAGACCTCAAAATCTTGTCTCTCTCACAAACAGACCTTGGTCCAATAAAAGATATTACCTCACACATCCTGACTGAGGAAATCTGAACATATTACCCTTGGGTTTTGCCATCTTATTATAAACAAAAACAGTAATAATAAAATCAAAGTCTGTAACTATGTTTCATATACAGCTGGGTAGGAAAAAGATTTCCATTCCAGGGAAAATTTTCAAGAATTCAAAAACAAAATGTTCCCATCCCAAATCAGAATGAAACGTCATTATTGGGAAATTTAATGAACTGACAATCTGAACAAAAGTTTCCATTCAGACCAATCTGAATGTTTCAATCTCTTTACATTTTAAAACTATTTTTTACTGCAATTAAATTTCAGAACAAAAGCTTTCATACTTTCAAGGACTGGCTCTAACCTATAAATAATCTTTATAAATTTGAAAAAAAATGGACTGCAAAGATAGTGCATATGTTTGTAACATCTGTCACTATACAAATCCCCTAAAGCCTCAGTAAGCAGAATCTCTGAGCAGTATGTTTGCATGCCTTGCCAAGAATGGAGCAAATAGAAAAAAACAAAAGGATAGGGCTGTATGCAAATATCAGCACCTACGTTTGCACAATTACCTAGTATTCTTTTGAGTTAGCACACTAAAGAGCTGGAATCTTATCTATGTCTCAACAAATGTTAAAGAAAATGAAATATTTCTAGATACAAAGACCAGTATTTTGTTAAGTTCCAAAGGGGTAGCTGTGTTAGTCTAGTCCAGCAAAACAAACAAGGAGTTTAGTCTTTAAAAGTGTCTCCAGGATTATGTTGTTGTTGTTGTTTTTAAAGGGTATTTTTATGGTAAGTGAGGTCTGACATCTTTAATAAACCACTGTTTCTCAGATTATCTCTATATGTGATACCCAAATTTCACCACTCAATAAATAAAGAGAATAACCATGGAACGTACTACATATTGTATGAGGAGCATATATAGAGGAAAATACAACTTTCTGCCCAATGAAGACACAATACTAAATCCTCAGTGAAGTTCCAGATAAACATTGACACTCAAAAGGGATGCCACTACCCTCCAGAGCAGCATAGAAGATACAAATGGCATTGATATCGGTGCATATTTTTAGTTCACTATCTGGTATGTGAAGCCTATCTTCAAAACCAAAGCCACACAATTCATGGGACACACCCTCCCCTATATTCCACTGGAATTTCACATAGCATTGTAAGTGCGGCTGCTTAGGACATTAGTAGGATGATGATCAAAAGGGTAGGTAGGCGCTAAAGAAAATTTCTCTTACTTCAAAAGCTTCTATCCCCCATGAGCCCTTTTGAATTGGGTCTGTCTAGGCTGTAACATGAAGCAGCTGCCTTAGATAACTTCGAAAACCAGACAACCAGAGTGTTATACTACTTCAAACTATTATCTTGTAAAAGATTCCAAATGACTCTAAAAGTTACATACAACTGATCACAAATGAAATACCATTAATGCAACTCATGCACCTTCTATCCCTTTAAATAGGATTTCAAACTTGTCTTCATCCTAAGCAATAAACTGCTCTGTTATTCTACTAACTAAACACTGCAAAGATTGTATTAGAAAATGGTTTTCAATGAGCTTGAGTCCAAATTAAATATGGACGGAACCACAACTGCTGAAGCATTACCACAACACCACAGTCCATTTCTGGCTGCTGCATGGCCACAAGCTGGTGGATTCTGGCATTGAACCCAGAGTATTCACCTGCAGGAAGATTTATCCCCCTGGTAGAGGCACCTCCAGTGATACAGAGTCACCCAGCATCGCCTGCACTACCACCCTGCGTACGCCTGCTCTGCAATCAAGGGAATTGCCAGGACTTTCCTACAGCTCACCAGTCTCTAGTGGCAATTTCATCTCTGGCTGCTGTTGCTGGCTGCTAACCCAGGATCAGGGAAATAGCAAAATCCACTTTCATAGCCCCTCTTGAGCATCACTGAGCACCTCGTTAGCAGTAACTTTAGCTCAGTAGGCCTATGACTACAGATATTGGAATACTATGTGTTTTGTAAGTAAATAAATGGGCTTGGCATACTATATTAATTATAATCTGGTAACAGCATTATTTTCCAGTCTTCTCTTCTGTAATTGTTAGAATGCAAATGCCTCAAAACCAACAGAGAGCAGAGTACGGAACAATATTTATATTAGCTTCTGTTCTAAGCCATTACCAAATACGCTGTCCCTCATGGGGATTCCTCACTTGAAGTCCACCAGCTAACTTTCAGGTCAATATTTACTTAATAGATGAATAACTCTTGATGAGGTCCTAAGGGGTTGGCAATCCAATTTGTATCACTGATCAACAAAATTCAATAAACCTAGAATTATTATAATTTTGTTGCCTTCATATAAACTCTATTTCGCTGTTACAAAAACAGTTTAAATAACTCCAGCTATAGTAACTATAATTGTTATGCTGCATCTCACATAAGGCTGTTCTGTGAATGGCTTTTGCCAGGGTCCATGAGCAAGCAGACTTTGCAAAGAGCCTTCACTTCACTAGTCCACTGAATTCCCTGTACATGGGACGGCTAGTGTCTTGGCAGAATGTTGTGAAGAGAAAGTGCTGCCATGACACACTCTTTCCTCTTTGTATTAGCCCACTGAACAAGTCAGGCATATTGTGGGGAGCAGGATGTGTGGGGAGCATCTATGTACCAGGTCATTTAGAATGACATCATGCATAATTTTTTCCTGAACCCAGGGGCAGTGGGGATCTGATCCACCCCAATGTATGCCAATGCCTAAATATCATTCATCCATCACTCTGTTAGAACAAGGTATGACTCAGTGTACTGGATGTATATGTCAGATCATGCAAACAATATATGATGCATTCGAATAAAAAATATAAATAATGAACTGGTAATCTAACAAGATGCATGCAGTAATTCAACACTAATTTGTCATGCTTGGTCATGTTCCAACCATTATCCCTGATTGGACAGTGAACAGTGCTCATGACGGGGTGCCCCACACAAGGCCTGTCAGGGTTAAAATGAGCCAGCTGTGGGAGAGTAAAGCTTGATGATAAGTGCTAATTGAAGATGAAGCCTAGCTGGGCAGAAACTGTCTGAGCTTGTGTGATGCTGGCAGACAGGTACCAGCTCATGCTGAGGCCCTGACAAATGCATCGCTGGAAACCAGTCTTGCTCATCTGTGTGTTACTGTTGTGAAAATAGGGGTTAGGTTTATGAAAATATGTTTAGACTTTCTGAAATGCTTGTATGTTGCTGCATTAATCTCAATATTTGTAACCTATGGCATAAGGCAATATTTAAGTGTTTGCTCTATAACTGTTAAAGTGTTTGCATTGCAACTGTCAAACCTCCAGTCAGGAGAGAAGCATTACCAAGTGTGAAATACTAATTTGTCACAGAAGATGTTATCTCCTGCCCAACAGAAAAAGGCCCATGGACACCTGACAAGCCCTTGTGGAACATCCAAGGACAAAAGATTTTGTTGATTGCCCCCTGCACACCCATGAACAGGAGATGAGAATGAGGACTCGTCCCATGATCTTGAACACTGAGGGAAGAGAATAAAAATCCCTAACAGAAAGAAACTGGGTCTCTGTGCTGCTTGAACTTTGGAAGGGGAAGATTTCCACGCATAAACAAAGGATACCTAGCTACTTAGTCAAGGTTAGCCCTAGAAGACATTTGCATATAGGATATGTCTACACAGCAAAGAAAATCCTCCACAGACTCATGCTAGCCAACTTGGGCTTGCTAGGCTCAGGCTTATGGATTGTTTCATTGCTCTGTAAATGTCTGGGCTTGGGCTGGAGCCTGGGATCTAGGAACTTGCAGGCCAACTGCAGATTTTTCTTTGTTCATAGACTTTAAGGTCAGAAGGGACCAGTACAATCATCTAGTCTGACCTCCTGCAAAATGCAGGCCTCAAGACCTCACCCACCCACTCCAGCAATAGGCCACCAA
>ML685840.1:4304005-4388379 GCA_007922175.1 Pelusios castaneus | reverse complement strand
CAGTTAAACCCTGAGCACGTGGGCAAGTCTCAACAGCCAGTTACCCAAGAAACAATTCTTTGTAATAACTCAGAACCCACCCCATGTAGACATACCCATAGACCTGGCATAGTACAGCACCTTCTGTTGCCCTATGACTACAGCTCATGTGTGTATGCTTACCTGCTTCTACCTTGTCAATAATTTCTCATTTCTTTTTCCTTAGTTAATGAATCTTTAGTTTGTATATTACAGGATTGGCTACACATATTTTTTTGGTGTAGGATCTAAGGTGTAATTGACTCAGGGTAAGTGACTAGTCTTTGGGGACTGGGAATAATCTGAATATTATTTTGATTTTTGACGTAAGGGCTCATCTATTACAAAGGCAAACTTAACTGGGTGGCAAGACATACCAGAGCACCAAAGGAAACTCTCTATGACTCCCTTTTAAGGCTGTTCTAGTGCATGAGGAGTTCACTATTTGGCTGGTGAGATCTAAGTATAGAACTCATTACCAGTTTGGGGGTTTTGCCCTCCTTCTTAACAATCTGCCCTGAAGTTGGTTCTCATTCTCCCATGCCACTCCAGGCAGACTGACAGCTTGTATAAAGCCAGGAAAGTAAGAGACAGAAAGAGGCAGCAGAGAGAGTGTCTACAGTCACACCCTGGGCACAAAAGAGCCAGAAAGAAGGAAACCCAGGAGGGAATAAAAGCTCTGGGATTCTTTCCCTGATGGAAAGGGTTTATCAAGAGAGGTTGTGGGGAAGAAAGCCTGTGGAATGTGGTTTAGGAAGAAACCCAGGGAAAGAGCAATGAGGTTGAGACTGTATAGAGCTTGGCTTATACTAATGGTGTTCCTGAGCTTGAACCTAGAAGTGGCAGGTGAGCCCAGGTTCCCCTACCAGCCACTGGGAAAGTGGCACAGGCTGGGAATTACAGAAGACTGCCTGTGGGGCACAGAGGCATTTCAGCGGTACGTGGCTACCCCAGAAGGGGAAAACTATACTATGACAACTCTTCAGTCAAGTCATAAAGGGTGCGTCTACACTGGCAAGTTAGGTCGATTTAAGGAGGCTTAAGTTGACCTAAACAAAGCCACGTCCACACTGGGCTTTTCTTAAGTCGACTTAAGCACTTCCTTAAGTTGACTTAAGGAAAGCTTAAGTCAACTTAAAAACAACTAGGTTCATGTCAACTTAAGCCTTAAGTCAACTTAAAGCCAGTGTGGACAGGGATTAGTGCCTAAGTCAACCTTATTAAGTCAATTTACAGCGTTAAGTCGACTTAATAAGGTCGATAAGGGGCTATGTCTACACTAGAAAAGTTAAGTCAACTTTTTTAAATCGACTTAATAAGGTTGACTTTAAGTCAAAGTCAACCTTATTAAGTCAACTTAAAGCTGACTTAACTTTTCTAGTGTAGACATAGCCTAAGAGAGAGCACCCCAAGTCCAGAGAGAGAGGAGAAAGAAAGCACAGAGCAATCAAATAAAGGAAGGGACACCAGAGCAGGAGAAAGCTAATCCCCAGATGTGTTTACAAGGAGGTGGCATAGCAGTGACTTTACCCTGTTACAGAGCTCAATAGCATGAGTAGAACCATTTAAGTCAATCGTAATGTACACAATGGATGACAAGGATTGGAGGATGAGGCTTGTAAAAGACCTTTTGGTCTTTGTGTTTGTACTCTGTACTGTGTCAGGCACTACCACAGAACAACCAAGTATAATAAAAAATATTTAGAGTAGAGACCTGGCTTTCTTTCATGTCTATAAAACAGGAAGAATATATTATCATTTTCAATCAATATTACACTACTTTATGATTTATTAGTATGCAATTGTTAATAAAAACAGAATTATTAATAAATATTTAGTTCTATGTTTTCTCTAGTTATTTTTAAACTAATAGGGTATAAATACTTTAGTAATTTTTATTATTGTGATTTTTTAATATAGATCTATATTCTATAGTATCTCCCATTTTTATTTTTGGCTTGACAGTTACTTTTGGTTTCACTTACCTTTTGGATTTTATTTTTAATATCTTAATAAAAAAATTATATATATGTAAGATGAATTATGTCTTCATGTTCAACATTAAAAATAATGATCTATGAATTTTAAACCTCAATAAGGCAAATTCTGGTAGTAGTAGCTGATAATCTATTTGACTATTCAATTTGCATGTTTGAAAGAAGCTTCATAGTGAAAATAGCCATTTGAGAAGACCTTGGTTGATTTTTGTGAAATAATCAGAGGATTAGAGACATCAAATGCTTCCCTTTTTGCCTTGTGATAGTATAGGAGTGTAATTATCTCAGTTTACAAAACTTACATATGAATTAAATGTGAAATAGATCAGGGCAAAATAGTTGTTATACTATAAATAATCTCATTATTTTTAAAATATGCCAGAATGTCTGTAGATAGAATTATAATGGACACTGTAGGAAACTAATTTATATCCATTCTGTAACTTCCATAACGAAAAGAAAGGAGCCTGAGCTAATGAAGAATATTGTTATATATCATTTTATTAATTTAAATAGATCATCTCTTATTTTTGCCAAATGTGGAGCAGTTTGAAGGAGCAGAGCAAAACAATGACATTTGTCTAACAAATAATTACAGTAAAAACTTGTCCTGTCTTGTGAGGTGAAACTGTGTCAGGCATTGATTTCCCACAGATGACAAAAGCAAACACTGTCTATCATCAAAATAAGCAAGCCACCCTGGACAGCTCAATATTTTGCTATGATTTCAAACACCACTTACATGGAAAAAAATGAAATTGGATCACTCAAAAAGATTAAGAAGATAAATACACTTAATAGTTATATTTATTAATATTGGTATGAATGTATCAGACCAGAAAAGTAATTTTTTACACGGAATAAAGTTCTAAATGTCAGTTTTGAGAACTGAACTTTAGTTTTAACTCTTGCTTTGTTTTCAATATTGCATACTGAGAATCCCCATAGCATGAATTCTGCATGATCAGAGTTTGCTAATGTAACAACTGAAGAATAATTGCAGGTGAACATTCCATTCCATATTTCCACATTCATCCTGGAAGAGTCCAGAGACACTTATCTCAATAAATCATCACTGAACCCCTACCAACACAATGGAAAAAAAGATTGCCATGTCTAGCAGAATAGCTTTTCTATATTCAAATCCAAACCACATCTAGAAATTGCAAAAATATGAGATTCCTCAGTCATTGCTTATGTTACAAGATAAGGTCATAAGAAGAGATTAAATGGTATAATTTTCTTTTATTACACACCCCCAGATCCATTACAAACCACTCTCATAAGAATTCTGAAATCAAAGAGAACTCCAGTGTCACTCTATTCTACAACTAAAACTGAATTTGATATGCTCTGTGTTTTGGACAGGTATTGTTAACTGTCAGTATTTGAGAATTAAGGTTAGTTTTTGACGTACAGCCTTGCACACCTTTCATTTAAATGAGTTACCTCTATAACCGCCTTTTACTTCATCTCAATCTTCATTCATTCCTTCTTTATCAACTCATCAAGATTTATCCTTGGGATGTGCAGTATTTGATGGACCAGTGACAAAATAAATTATAGTCATTTTTTGACTGCAAGTGGAACAAAGAGTTTCAGAGACATTTAATGGTGTGAGAAAAGGGCACCATGGGTTGTACTTTGAGCAAGGCAAGCCTTTGAGTGCTGTTTGCATTAGGCTCACACCAGACAACAAACAAAAGTCCTATAAATTTCATTTCTGTAGACCACCAACCCAAGCAATGGGGATATGGTTTTTCAAATTGCTTCGTGGCTCCTTCCAGGAAATCAGCAAATTATTGTGTGTTTTTAAAAACAATTTTGTTGTTTTCTTTTTGGCCCTAGTTTCCATACTTAAAAATACTTCTAATGTACAGCCCTTTACTGTTTATAATTCACAAATTGTATTTCTTTCCTAGGATTTCTGAGTATCTAGGTACACAAGTGACAACCATCTATGAAGCAAAAAGGAAAAAGGGGAAGAGGAGTATTCCTTACTTATACAAATGACTGGTCAAAAAATTTCAAACAACACTGTTTTCATCCAAATCAATATTTTCTACCAGAAAATGTTGATTTCTATAATTTGTTTCAATTTTCAAATGCACATTTCTAAGCTAATTTAAATATTTCCTTTCAAAATATTGATTTGATCTGAAACATTTAATTAATGTGCACATGGAAATGATGAGATACAACTACCCTAGTATAGTTAAATGCAGGGGCTACAATGTTATTTAAAATTATTACTTAACTGGCGTGACAGCCCCAAACTACTCAGCAGGATTGTTCCCATGTTGATCAACGGGCTCAATCGACCTACATGTACTACAAACCTGAGACTGAATGTGAAGGCCTTGCCCTGTCTGTATTCTCAGGTCTGCCTTGGGACCCCAGCTGGAAGCCAGAGTCTCAACCCATCCACTTCTTCCACACCAGAGATAGGAGAGAGAAGACAAGGAGAACCACAAGTTGCCTGATGTACAGAGGCAAACCCAATATGAAAAGTCATGCCCAGAACCAATGCCCAAGCAGACTGCTGAATTACAGAGACCAGACCCTTTCTAACCAAACCACTATATAAATCTGCAAAGTTGTGACGACTTATTTCAGTGCCATAAAGAGACCTCTTAGATGCGAGGTATAGGGTGCAAAAATCCGCACAGAAGATTGCCAGTTTTGCCATATGGTTAAGATCTCTCCCAGAACTCGAAACTACTGACCAGCAAGCCCCTGTCATCAACAGAAACTAGCTTGAGGATGGAGCTGAAATAAAAAGTTCTCAATGAGCAAACAGCATCAACCCTCCCCACACACATTTCACTTCCACTAAATGGGAGCTAGTCACATAGACGCAGCACAATCCCCACCACTCAGGGTACATTCTGAGGCTACACATTTCATCTCTAACTGACATTTTATTTTGATTGAAAAAGTCAGCATTCTGAACCACAAGCTGTTTCCTATGCAACTTGGAACATGCATCACCACTTCTCCTTTTCTAATTTCAGCCAACACAACCTCATTCTCAATATCTCCAAGTTCTAGGGTAGGCAACCCAGCAGCAAAATTCAGTCAAGAACAGCAGGGGACATAGGAATAAGCCATAGCTCATGATAAAACAGACTGAGTAGACTCGCTTTTCCCAAAGCAATTATATCACCAAATGAATAATCAAGGTAGTTCAGAAGCTCACTGTACAACACATGTCCAATGAAACTATTGAGAAAAAATGAACAATAACTGTTTCAAATCACGAGCAATATCCAAGCCATTCAAGATCACATTCATATTTTCTCTGTCCATTACTCCCCATTTTTACACCAAACCTGGCCCTGTAGCTTTCCCCATTACTCCTGAGGGCTAGTCAAAATCCAGGGCTCTAAGCAAGTTCCTGTTTGAAGTTGAAATTGATGGAGTCTGGTATTTTTTTGATGCAATCTTGTTTATTTTGAGGAATGTACAAAGTTCTGTCTCTCTGATCCCTCAAGCCTCTTTCCCCAATACCAGACCCAAAAGCTCAAACTTTTTCCTGGATCACATTGTACTTACAGGCTTCTGCATGGCTTCTTGACCCTCTCCCTCTCTTTGTTCTTGTCTGTTCTCAGTTTCTGTCCATTTTCTCGGGCGTCCACCTTCACCTGGTTATAATTCCCAGTGAAACCATCTGCCCACTTTGTGCTAGTTTCTGGACAGACTCTATAAGGCTTTGTTTTGGATGTGACCCCTTAACAGTCTTGTACAAATATTTTAAGCGGATTCATATATATACATACACTTGAAACAGATAACACTTAGCTTATAACACTGTACAGGATGGAAGGGCTGGAGAGCCCTATTGTACTCTCACACAAAGTGAGTTCACTGACAAACACACCTTCTTAATCCTAATCAAGGACTTGTGTATGACTATTGACTTGGGAGTTTTAGTAAGCATCCAGCATACTGCCTTTCCATGCACGCACACGCACACACACGAGTATGCATATGGAATTTACATAAAGAGGGACTAAAACATTTAAACTCCAATTTAAATGCAGTGTACATTTCAATTCACAAAATCAAGTGTTCAGGGCCCGGTTCTCTTCTCAGATGAAGTATGAGTAATTCTATTCAAAACAATAAATTCATGTGACTGTGAAAGTGGTGTGAGATCAAGCGGCTAATGTGAAAAATACCTTTCACATTCCCTTCAGGTAGGTTGTATAGTGTATGCCTGGTTAAATAAGAATATATCTGGCTGTCACACAACAAACAGTGCAGTATGTACCACCAGCACCAATATTTAACTATCAATATATTATGTAGTAAGCTAAATTAATCTAGAAAGTGAGGTAGGAAATGAATTTTAACTCCAGGTTTTAAAAACTAGATACAGGTCTGGATTCAACAATCTACAATTTTTACTTCTGCTTCCAACAAATTCTTTGCCTTAGTGTATCTTGTTCTCATTCACACTAAGGCTCCTTTGCCCCAAACCGACAGTGCAAAGGAGCCTTAACCAGATGGAAGGCCTTTAGGCCTACTCTAAGATATCTCTACATAGCCAAAATGACATAACAAGGTCTAAGTGTCAATGAGAATGTGGCCTTCGGTCCTTAAAGATAATCCTTATGGAAACACACCATGGCACCATCTGCCTCTAATATTCCCTTAAATCAGTTAAATAAAGGAGTTCATTTTCTGCTAATACAGTAGAACTTCAAAGATACAAACACCAGAGTTATGGATTGATTGGTCAACTGCATTCCATGGGGAACCAGAAGCATGCAATCAAGAAGCAGCAGAGACAGAAAAAAAGAAAATGTAACACTGTACTGTGCCTATATTGCATCCCAAAGGTATGCACATCTGGCCTGAGTGTCCCCACCCTTACTTGCCATTCACAAGGTGAAGACATTGAGGTTCGAGGGAACTTCTATAAGCCCCCACTGCCAATCCAAAGCAACTGAAGCTGGCAGAGGAGGAGCGGTGTAAGCTGTGAGCACTGTTTTCACGCTTGGCCCTTTCGGCCGGGAAGCAGACAAACTTGCAAGCTCAGTCTCAGTCCAGAAAAAGAGCTGCTGCAGTGCAAGCTGCTGATGCTGAAAGAAGGCTGCAGCCTGGAACATGAGCTGCTGAAGCCAAAGCACAAATGGCAGCCAGCATGCTGCACTCTGGAACGGTATCTCAGTTTTAGAGGACCACAGCCCATACCACAGACACCCTGATGCTGCCCAAGCTTTGCCCACGGCAGTGCTCCTGTGTGCACGTTTTGTTCAGAGTTAAAAATGTCAGCATTACAAACAACCCCCAATCCCAAGGTGTTCGTATCTTTCAGATTCTACTACATTTTCTTTTCAATGAATTTTCTGACAAATTGGCAGCTCTCATTCAAATGAATGAACATCTCAAATATGTTTCCAAGTATGCCAACCCCAATAGGAACCACAACACAAAAAAGGGAAACTTAAATGTTCTAACACGCATGAAGTGTTTTTTTAAAAAGAGGCTACTGGATTTCCAGCTGTGCCTCATAGTAAATTTGCTTTCCGCTAACTGATATCTATTTTTCAACCTATGAGCATTAGGCTGTAATCTCAAATATTCTGATGGGACATTCAGTTTATTATCATGTAGTGAAAGGTTCCTGTTTAACACAGGAAAATGTTTTTCACAAAAAATAAAAAGGATAAACTAATTCCATATTCCCATTTTATCAGCTTATGTGCCAAACAGTTTTGCAATGGGCACAAGTATAGGTTGATTGTATTTAATGCTGAAAGAACCAAGTAACAGCTGTTTTACAGGCAATGTGTTCATGTTCAAAACTAAGGCCTTGTACACACTACAAAGTTATTGCGCGATAAAGCCCTTTAATGCGCAATAACAAACAGAGCGTACACACACAACTTACAGTTATTCCGCGTTAAGTCCCTTCTTTTTGCGCAAAATGTAAACCACCTAAACGAGCGTGGTTGCTGCTAACGCGGAATAGTTGTTGCGCGATGGCCAGTGTGTGTACGCTTATCGCGCAATGTGAATATAACGGAAATGGCCCACAATTCAAATTCCATCCCTTCTGCACTTCCGCCTGTACTCTATCGTCGTGACGTCATTTTTCCCGACCTCCTCTTCTGTCCCGCGAATTTTTGAATTCACCACTCTCCCTTCTGCCTCGCTGTTCGGTGCTGCTGCCTCTGTGTGCTTCGCTCGCAATGTCGTCGCGCCGCAGCAAACGAGCTCCAGCCTGGACAGCAGCAGAGGTGATGGACTTGATCGGCATCTGGGGAGAGTCCGCCGTGCAGTCACAGTTACGTGGCAGCCGGAGGAATTTTGACATTTTCGGTCAAATATCCAAAGCCATGACCGAAAAGGGGTACGAGCGAGACACCCTGCAGTGCCGGGCAAAGGTGAAGGAGCTGCGGATAACATTTCACAGAGCCAGAGAGGCTAACCGGCGCTCTGGCTCCGCGCCAGCAACGTGCAAGTACTATAAGGAGCTGGAGGCGATCCTGGGCGGCGATCCCACAACCACCCCGAACTGCACGGTAGACACCTCGGAGACTGCACCCCAAACAGAGAAGGAAGCAGAAGGCGACGAGGCAATTGTGGACGAGGAATCAGAAGAAGAAGACTACGAGGACGGAGAGAACGGAGCCACTGACCCGGGGAGCCAGGAGTTATTTTCCACCCAGCCAGAAACAAGCTCCACTGATTCCTTCTCCACGCCTACCCAGGAATCATCAGAAGGCAGCTCTGGTAAGTCCCGTTCGCGATGTCCTCTATTCTAGGTGCTACAGCTCAGCGTAGACATGGTTTTTTTGCAAGGGGTTTTTGTTTTCGGTGTCCTCAGTTCTGTTCCTTACAGAACTGTAAAGGTGTTACTAGCATTACTTAAAAACGTCATCGATGTATGCCTCGATTTCCAAGTAGTCGTTCCCTTTCAACTCACTGAACGCGTCATCCAAATATTTCCAGAGTCTTCTCTTCAAATTACATGGTAGAGCATTCCTTTGCACTCCACCATTCAGGGACACTCTTCCTTTCAGACTCGCAAGCACTCCTGCGGGCAACATTGCTGCGCACAGTCCTGCAGCGTAAGGTCCCGGCTTGAAGTCGGCAACATGAAGGAGATGCATTCTCGCTTGCAGAGGCACTCTAAGCAGTGTGAGATCTGCCTCGATTTCAGCCATCTCGGGCACGGGATCAGAACTTGGTGTGGCAATAGTCAACTCTCCGTTGTACTAGCTCTGCAACCCGTACCAAGCTTTGGGAAATCTGTTACCGCCCCCCCATAGGTCCCCTCTTGTGTATTGAAGGAATGTGTGGGGAGAACAACATCATTTGCTCCTGACCGTGGCGAGAACAATAGCGGCATTCTACATTTTTCATATCTGAACAGGAATGACCTTCGGTGGACAGTCTACAGCTGCAGCTGAGCGTCTGAGGAGGATAAGGCGGAGGCCTCGCAGGAGCAAGGAAGACGTCTTCCAGGAGCTCATGCAGTTCCATGAGGCTTCTGCGAGGGAGACAAGGCAATGGAGGAGGCAGTGCAGGCAGGACAGGAGACAGAGCAGTGCGAGGAGAGAGCAGCAGAAGGATGCCCTGATAGGCATCATGCAGGAGCAGACCAACCTCCTCAAGACCATGGTCGGTCTGCTACAGGCTCGCACCCCCCATCATCAGCCTCATATGCCTTTCAGTGCATCCACGCCACATTCCCCCCCCAGACAGTTTTTAGACCACCATGGACATCCATGGTGTAACCCTAACAGAACCCCTCCCCCAACATATGTAGTTGAGTCCCGCACCTACACCCACCTTTAGTCCCTACTCCCCTCAAACCCGAGTTTTGATCAATGTTAATTAAATAAAGTTGAATCCTTGTTAAACTTAATCATACTTTCTTTATTTGTTTCATTAATTTAACATTAACGGTTTTTGATTCAATGAATGTTTACAGGGGAAAAACACAAAATTTCGAAAGCTTAATTTTTAACAGTTGAAACATATAGGAAATGGTTAGTAACTATATTCAAAGGTACAATTTTAACCAACAGTACTAAAATGGGTTTTTAACGCATCCCTTATGCGAACTGCCCTTAGCTGCGCCCCCCGGATACCCCTCGTGTCTGGTTGCTGGTAGGCATTTTCCAGACGTTGTGCCTCAGTGGTCCAAGAGTTCCTGAATCTCTCCCCCCGGCTTTCACATATATTGTGAAGAACACAGCAAGCCGAAATAACTAATGGGATCCTGTCCTCGTGGAGATCTAGCCTGCCATACAGCGCTCTCCAGCGCGCTTTTAAACGGCCAAAGGCACACTCCACAACCATTCTGCATCTACTTAACCGGTAATTGAAACGCTCCTTGTCAGGATCCAACTTCCCGGTGTACGGCTTCATGAGCCATGGCATCAGTGGGTAGGCGGGGTCCCCAAGTATCACCACTGGCATCTCTACACCGCCCACAATTATTTTCTCGTCTGGAAAAAATGTGCCAGCATGTAGCCTTCTGAATAGTCCAGAGTTTCTAAAGATGCGTGCATCGTGCACCTTTCCAGACCAGCCAGCATTAATGTCCATAAAGCGACCACGGTGGTCCACCAGTGCCTGTAGAACCATCGAAAAGTATCCTTTCCTGTTGATGTATTCAGAGGCAAGGTGGTCGGGAGCGAGAATAGGGATGTGAGTCCCATCTATTGCACCCCCACAGTTCGGGAAGCCCAACTCATTAAATCCTGCGATGATCTCCCTCACGTTTCCCGGGGTCACCATCCTCCTGAGCAGAATACGGTTGATGGCTCTGCATACTTGTGACAGTGCCACTCCAACGGTCGAGCGTCCAACCCCAAACTGGTTTGCGACCGAGCGGTAGCAGTCTGGAGTCGCCAGTTTCCAAAGTGCGATAGCCACACGCTTCTCCACGGTCATGGCGGGTCTCATCCTCGTGTCCTTGCATCGAAGGGCAGGGGCAAGCTCCTGGCATAGCTCCATAAATGTGGCTTTCCGCATTCTAAAGTTCTGTTGCCACTGATCATCATCCCACAGCTGAAGGACGATTCGTTCCCACCAGTCTGTGCTCGTCTGCCGGGACCAAACACGGCGGTTCAGGCTGTGTTGCTGGTCCGCGAAACTGATCAGAATGTCCGTTTGGTTTTCAATGCTGTCATCATCCGAGACCGAGTCATCCGTGTCATGCTCCGAATCATAGCCAAAGGCAAACCGCAACAGAATCTGGGCTGTGTTCACAATGCTGAAGGCAGCATTCAAGATCACAGCTGAATCCATGTCGATTCTGAAAAGGCAGTGCCGAGAAGAAGGTTGCTTCAATTTGAAATTCGCGCTCGTTGCTATTGGCAACCGCTGGGTAGCGTCAGTAGCGGAATGCACCACGGGAGATGATACTGGGGACTCTGGGATACGTACCCACAATCCCCTTCGCTTTCCTGGAGGACTGCGCTCAGAAGGGGGGGGGCTTTGTTCCGTTAGAGCAAGCATAGTGTGTACGCGATCTCGCGCAACAACAGCCACGGGAGAATTAATGCGGAAGAGGATTATTGCGCGTTAAAAATGGTAGTGTGTACATAGCCTAATAACCAGGCATTTTGGAATAGGGAAATGTGACTCCAGCAGACTAAAATGTTTGGAAATGTTTAATCAAATTACAAATGTATTTCAATGTAAATTTAAGCAAATTTGGCTTTATTTTAGATTAGGGAAATCTCTCATCTCTCAGTATTTTTGGTGCTCTAGTAAGTAGTTTACAGACTAAAAAAATCATACCTGAAAAGGTTTAGAACTAGTAATGTTGAGTATTCGTCTTATCCATCTGTTGCCTTGATTTCCAAACTTCTGCCACAGGAGATGACCCTTCATGTTGCTCAACATTCTCTGGAAGACTGACAGCTTATAAATGTGTTTTCCAAACATATGATAATGAAAGTGGAAAATGCAACTTTTATTGCCATTGGCAAAAGTGGCATTAAAGACTGGACTCAGCAAAACCGCTCTGTTTTGGAACACTTGTGGTTCTGAGGATTCTATGTAGAGATAGTGCCCCTTGACTGTGCCCAAAGTGTGATCCTTTATTGGTCCTGTGTCAAATGTGGAAGTGGGGCCCTGGTTTCTGGTCCAGTCAAAGTCATCACCTGAGTCCTGCTTCCAGTTGCACAGCCCATTTTCAAAGTTACACTGCAGCTCAGGATCTGAAATATGCAAATACAGGCATTGTCAAATGAAAGCAAAGTGATCTGTTAGAATTTGCTTTGTCTCCTCAGGAATTTAACCTCAATTTAATTAATTACATTTAAATCAGCCTTAACAAGAACCAACAACTAGATGCTTTCCTAACATGTATGTGACACTACAGGCATAATCAATGGAAGTTGTTAACTTAATGGGAGTTATGCTAAAGTATCATGGCAAATTCTGGCCCCAAATTGAAACTTAAGTGGACAAAGCACTAAAAAAAAATATACTGCAAGAAAGTGGTTCTCACCCTTTCCAGAATACTGTACCCTTCCAGGAGTCTGAAGCCCAAGTCCTGCCACCTGCTATACAGGCCCAAGCCCCATTGCCTGGGGCTGAAGCATGTAACTTAGCTTCGCAGGGCCCCCTTTCATGTGGGTCAGTCGACTGACTGGACCAGTTAATTGTCCTGCTTGCCACACCCTAATGCTGGCCCTCCACTTGAGACACCCTAAGCCAATCCAGTTGCACGCCCCTCCTTCAGTGTTCACAGCCCCCTAGGTTGAGCAGCACTGACCCAGATGAGTTGACATATCCCTAAAAGAGCTTTGTGTACCCCCCAGCGGTACATGTACCCCTGGCCAAGAACCACTGCTGTCGGATACAATTGTGGACAGGAAAGAAGAATGGGATATGTGTCTTATATAGTTAAATTCTTCCTTGCAGGAAATAGACTTAGAATGAGATTTTACACTCTTACTATCAACAGTACTGAAATTAATCAGTGTAGCCAAGTGCTGCCAGCCCTGGACCTATTCCACAGAAGACGCACAGGCTTCCTTATGGTGCAGACACCTGCGTTCTTTATTTACAGTGTAGCACCTTTTCCCCCCCATACACAGTCCAGCACTCCTGGCCCTGAGGTGCTTGGCTCCTCACCTTCACTGGCCCTGAAACAAACTGGCTGCAGGGCTCTGGCCCTTCTTTTTGACCTCCTTCCCTGCTCCACACACTCCTTCCTTCTCCAGTCATCCTATATCCTCCTGCATCTAGGGGGACAGCTGCTCTTGATTGCCTGCTTAGTAGTAGCTCAGCCAGTCCCTACTCAGCTCCTACAGCTCTGAGGCCCTGCTGACCTGCTCTTTTTCCACCTCGGGCAACTGTGAGGGCTCAGAGAGAGTTAGTTCTCTCCATTATGCCACAATCAGATATAGGCTGAAAAGCGAGAGTTTGAATCCTGATCCAGATTAGTTTTAGGCTAGAATTCAAGGTTAGCAGCCAAACTGAATTGATGGTCAAGTCTGGTTGCAATGGTGCCAAAATATCATGTGCTTTTCTTGCAAGATTTCAGCCCCCGGTGCCAGCAATCTCCCGGTTGCATATATTCAGGGTCTGTTTGCCATTGTAAATGTTACATGTCTCTAATAGTTTTCAACTTCTTACCCAGGGAACTGGGGGGAGGGGAATAAATTGAAAAGCAAAAGCAGTGAAAGTGTGTGAGAGTGGATAAGGAAGGGGGATACCTTTGTACAGAATCTACAGTATGGATACAGAATAATTCAATAGAGCATACACAGAGGGTCTACTCATGTTGAGAATAGCTCACACCACCTCGTCAAACAGTAAATAAACTTTATTGAAGGAAAACTAAAGTGATTAATTATAACAGCTAAGAAAGTTTAAGTCCACATTGTAAAGGCTTCTCAACCTAGCCCCCATTTGTGCACACCAATGTATATGGCTTCCCATCTCTTAGCCCCACCATTCCACAGTGGCATTGTAGCTTCCTATCTTACCACCACAACGAATCCTCTTCCCTTTCACTTATTCACAAGACTACACTTTCCTCAGGAGCAGTCAGTCAGCTGTCTGGCTGCTTTACAGAGCCTTTTGTGTCTCATATACCAAGATACCCCATGTAAATTAAAATTGGAAACAGGATTTATGTAAAGGAAAGTAACATTAAATCTGTGTAGTAATTTTAATTTTTTCATATGAAGTTACGTTAGCAAAATGTTATTGATGAGTTAAACCTTTTTTTCCTTTAGGTTACGGTCTAATTTATTATTTTAAAATTAACAGAAGTTTTCCATTAACTCTACACCTTTTTACATGTGTACAGGATTAAATGCAGCCTGACAAAATAAATTACTTGATTTAGGAAAATAGGAAATGTTGCAGTTCAGGAATGAAGAAGGAAACAGAGTGATGCATGCCAGAGAAAAGATTAGCCTCATTTGATGTCTCTTTACTTCACTAAATTATCGGTCTCCACTGTGACTTGTCCTGGAGGTCTGTGGATCACAAAGTGATCGTATTACTGAACGAGCTAAAGCAGACTCTCCACAACACATTGCTTGCAGTAAGAGTGGCGCCTTCCAAATGTCAGCCACGGGGAAGGTAAAATCATTACAAACCTCCTTCTGTCCTAAGAGTTCTCGTCTGCTACTGTAACTCACTGTGATCTGCATAATTTAGCTACTTCAAGATGTGATAATGTGTTTGTTATTTATTAATTTTGCGCTATATGTTAATGTTCTTCTAGTCTTAAGATGTATGGCTATGTCTACACTTCCTAAATTAGTTTGAATTAGTTAGTTCGAACTAACTAATTCGAACTAATTTTAGTTAGTTCGAATTAGCTTAATTCAAACTAGCATGGACACACTGGAATGTTAGTTCAAATTAGCGATCCCCATTCATTCCAATGGCCGGTTAATTCGAACTAAGAAATTAGTTTGAATTAACATGGCCACATTGGTTAATTCGAACTAGTTAGTTCGAATTAACCCCTTAGTTCGAATACCCTATTCAAATTTATTAGTTCGAATTAAGGAAGCCCTTAATTCGAACTAACTAAAGCCTAGTGTAGCCATGGCTTTAGTTAGTTCGAATTAAGCCTCCTTAATGCGAACTAACTTGCCAGTGTAGACATAGCCTATGAGTGCATGCACAGAGGGAAAGCCAATAGTAGCAGACTCTGGAACACTGAAAGGTGAATGTCATGAATGTGAATAACCCTCATCTTTTTTTTTGTTCTTCCTTGGAGGGGGATAGTTAATCTCACTATCACTACTGTGAACTATTACCTCCATAAAATTGGGGAATATTCCCCATAGTATATCAATATCTCATATAAATATAGATCCACACCATGTTTCATCAATTTAAGGAAAGTTAACAGATTAAACAACCCCCCCCAAAAAAACTAGCACACCACTCTGAGAATTATATTCTGAACAAGCAATGCCTTTCTATATTTTACAAAAAATACAGAAATATGGCCATATTTCTAATAAAGAAGATGTGTCTGTGTGTGTTTATTCTCCTAAGAACTAACTTCTAGAGCTCATCATGTCTATGGCACCAGTCAATCATTTTAAGAATTGATTTCAACAATAGATCTATTCAACACTAATGTAAGCAGTGAAACTTCCAGGGCTGAAATTGGTCACTACTAATATTTGGTTAATGGATAAAGTAGCAGAACTGAAAGTACTTACTGCAGTTGTCCTCATCAGATCCATCCCCACAATTATCCACGAGATCACACAACAATGAACTGTCAATGCATGCCTTTGTGTCTCTGCACCAGAATCGATCAGAACCTTCACAGCTTACTGCTGGAGGCGGAAAAGCACAGTTCTCAAATGTTATATCATCAATTGCTGAGACCCCATCATAAAGTCCAAGGCTGAATTTATGCAGTGATAATTGAAAGGGCTGTGGCAGGCGCCCGAGCTGAATGAAAGCCTTTGACCATTGATTTCCTTGATTATAATATATCCTCCATAGAACAGTAGGGTCTGTCAGTCCATCAACATGTAACTGCATCTCTGCCGCTCCAACTGACTGTCCATAATTGTAATACCTGAAAAGACAGCCGAAAAATCAAAGGTGAAAATGAGGAGGATAAATCATGTTAAATATACTGGGCCAATATCAGCTCTGTTGTAGTTCCACTGAATTTAATGGAATTACCACTAAAAGGAAGTCAGCTGACAGTGCCTACATTGAGTTCAGCAATTCATACCGTTTTCTATGCGACCTCATTGGCAAATCACAGACGTATTAGTTTATCTGCTATGGTAAACTTGGCTGATATAGGAATCCTGGACACTTCTAAAGAAGTTAAGATTATAACGGAGTACACATGCGTAATTAAATTAGAATCCGCAACTGCATAGAGAAATTCTCCATGTAAGCAACGAACACATCGCACTCACAGGCAAAATATTGTATGAATGTAATTCAATGGATAATTTCAAAGTTTCGTTAAAGGAAAGCAATACATCTAACTAATGCAAGAGCATGTCTTTTCTTCACCATAATTATAAATGACAATTTGGACTCAAATGCTCTCAAAGCACGTTACAAGCGCTAATGCTTATGGCATCCCCATGAGTTAACTTTTTCTACATTCCTCTTACATGTGACTGTTCCAAAAGTGATACAGGAATTCAGTGGCAAAACTGGGAGTAAGACCGATAACTTTTGATTTCCAATTCGGAATGCTAATCACTACACAGCCTTCTTCCTCCTTGTTGGCGACAGTACCATTCCTTAATAAGAAGTGAGATCATTTCCATTCAACCCTTTCTTCAGAAAAGCAACTTTGAATGAGATTTTCTCCCACAAAAGTTCATGCGATAAATACATTTGTTAGTCTTTAAAAGTGCCACAGGGCTCCTTGTTTATTTTGCAATTTTGAATATTATCAGTGAACAAAATTTCAGCAATGACTAACTGGTTCATTTAAAAATAGTAACACACAAATCTTGGTTGATTCTCCCCACCATCCTTCTTTTAACATTTTTTGTTGTTGTTCACTAAATAATGTAATAAAGATTGTTCTGAGATTTACATTCCAATTTAGGATCTCCAAGAGGCCATGATGAGCCACTAACCTTTTGTGTGGTTTGCTATTCCAAACAATCTCCTTAACATTTTGAAATAGACCCATCCTTAGTAGAAATGTATTATTGGAATCACCATGGGATTTCTGTATAATACCCTGGGCAAAAATATTTGAAAGGTTATGTCTAAAAGATCAAAAACTAAAACTGTCCTGTGTCTCAGGTCTATTTTTCCAAATGTTTCAGCTTATTATTGCTTAGTGGTTAGAACAAAGGCTGTGCAACCAAAGAATAAGAAGGAAGCAATATATATTGCCAAGGGAGACGCACTATTCGAAATTCTAAACTCAATTTCGGTCCAACAGAAGCAATGTCAGATGTTCCATAAATTTAAAATAAAACTTAATTCATACCAGAAGGATACTGTGCAACCTGATCCAGCCTGCCTGAACTTGGGACTTCGTATCTGAGCAACCTGTGAAATGCTGATGTTGCTTTTCAGAATGAACATAAAATGACCTGTTTGGGGGAAAAAAATAAAATAAAAAGTAGAAAAGAATTTTTCATCCACAGAGCCAGAAGAATGCCTGAGTAACATAGAAGTTCGTGGTGGGGGTTACTGCCCCTGTTTAAAGCTGATTTAATAGCAGTTAGTTCTGTGTTTGAGAGTCTGCATCAAGAACCTGTTTATGCCTTACCTTGGGATTTGTTATAGGTATGATCTTGAGGTGGGGCTTGATTCTGAAAAGCAGGTGGAAGAGCACTTCTCGAGCTTCTTACCCAATCAAATCCATCTGCAATAACAGTCTCAAACCAGCCACAGCTGTCTGTTTCAAAGTCACATTTAGCAGCTGAAAGATTAAAAGAGATTATTTCACTATGTATCTTGGAACATAACCATCAGAAACTAATCAATCATACAACAGAAAAGCTTTCCAAATATAAGTAAAAGTACCAGGCTCGAAAACAAAACATTTTAACGAAGTGCCAGACAGGAATCTAAGCAAAAGATGGGTGGGTTATAGGGTATGAGATGAGGTGAATTTTTACTCTCTCTCTCTCTCTCTCTATCTTTTTTGTTTTGTTTTGCTTTTTTAATTACATTAGCACGTTGTAGAGGCCTCAGCAAAGATCAGGGCTTCACTGAGCCAGGCACTGAGTACCAGGGCCAGATTAACCAGCCCACGGGCCCCAGGCTGCCCCTCACCATGGAGGGCCCCCGCACCTGGACCCCTCCACCACAGGACCCTGCCCCGCAGCATGGAGGCCTGTCTTTGGGGGGTGGGGAAAGGCTAGGGCCAAAGGGTGCTCACGCCCCAGCCCCGCTCCAGCCAGTCTGCCCCTGGGAGCAGGGGCAGGGTGGAGCTGGCTGGTGTGTGGTGCAACACGGCCCCCAGTGCAGCCGCAGCCCCACACCCACCCCTGTGGGCCATGGGCCCTGGAAGGCCACGCCGGAGTGGCAGAGGCCGTGGCACAAGCCAGCTGGCCCTGCCCTCTGGGCAAAGCAAACAAGCACTGGCTAGCCCTGCTCTGTCCCCGGGGGCAGACAAACCAGCACAGAGAAGGGGTGGGAGCAAAGAGCCTGGTCTCTTGCCCAAGATACCTGACCCCCACTTTGCTCCCCCCCAGAAAGGCAGGAGTACTCTCAGCACTCCAGCCCCACCGGTGCTGAGTGGGGGGGCTGTACAGGGGTTTTAGGGGCTGAAGCCTGGCCCCCTCTTTTAACTGGGGGAAAGAGTTTCAGCCCCTAAAGCCCCGGCTATAATCCAGACCTGCTAAGTAAATGCATATTATATGATTTGTAATATAAACAGACAGGAAAGGTAAAAATTACAGATGGGGAACTGAGTCACAAAGAGATCAAATGACTTGCTCAAGATCACAAAGGAAATCTGTGGCAGAAAAAGGAATTCCAATCCCACTCAATGCCTTCATTACAAGACCATAACCATCCTTCCTCTGTGTAAGATCCAGCTTATCATCATCAGGTGTCATAAGATATTGTCAAACAGATGAAAGTAGAACCTCTCTGAAACAGACCTAATACCACCATAGCCTAATTAGGTTTGATAATAGTCTACTGAATCCCCAAAATGAAAAGAGAGAGATTTACTTAAAGCAAAAGTAAAAATTTAAGGAAATGCGTGTAATGCTAAATGAAGTATATCTGGAAATTCAAGCTAATGGGAGGATGACAAGGGGGCATGGGAAGCACTGAGGTAAATTACTGACATTTTGACAAATATTCATGACACAAAAATTTAAAAATAACAAATATAATTATTCAAATAGTTCTCTTTCAGTTTCATTAAATGGTGTTTGATTCCTGCAGTAAATACATCATTTATATAAAAGAGAGTTTAAAAGAGAATTGTTTGAGTAATTGTTTTATACAGAGATTTATTATTTATTCACATAAAAGGGATCTAATAAAAATATGGACAGTCATGGTAACCAAAGCATCACTCACATTGTCCTGAAAGAATACCTGAAAGTTCGGAAAATACCACACTAATGCCATAGCCTTTGTAGCTCTAAAGATGAATCGCATTTGATCACAAAACAGAAGGTAACATACATTTTAAACTCAAATTTATCTAAATCTCATGAAAAAATTGTTAGATTTTTGTTCATTGCTCTAAATTATGGTCAATAAAATGCTGATTCCTGAAAACTGATGGTATAGAAAACTTCAGATATGCTAAATAGATTAACCTCATGTTATTTCTATCTTTTTCCTGCACTGTTTTATTATCTACATGATTTTGAAACTTTATCACAGGTTTTAAGTATGATTTTTATTTTAACAATGAACAATTATTGATTATATATGGTATTTTCATAGGAGATTGAAGAATCTTTGACATATTTAAAAAAACATATTACATTTGGCCTTCAGATGGGTGGAGGATAATTAATTTGAGGGTATATTAAGTAGAATGTATTAGAGAATATGTTCTACTACAAATACCACTGAAAAATAAACACACTAAAAATGAAAAATAACATAAAAGTTCAGGGTGTGATGAAGGAAAATATAAATGCATATGGGACATATAAATCAGCAGTGCCATTGATTCCGAAAGGAGGTATAGCACCATGACAAAGAAGAGAATGATTAAGAAAATCTTGATGGAAAATGACAAGATGACAAATAATATTTTGCAAATCTACAAGGAGCCAGGGCTCAGTAGAGTTGACTGAAGGTGCATTGAAGGAACATAATTAGAGAGAAAACAAAAGCTACTCATGGGAAACAAACAATCTCTTTTAAGTTTTGCTCACAAGGGATGCAAGAAAAAAATATGAAACCATGTTCCATATTCCCAGAGAGCAGCAGCAAAGAATAAGAGAAACTCCTGACACAGGTGGTTACACCAAGAGAAGTAAATAAAGAAGCTACAGCAGCTAAATCTCCAAACCCAGATTACTTGCACCCAAGAGTGAAGAGAAGGAACATAAAAGAAGGAAGCAGTTGACCATGCATTCAGTTTAGTCAGGGATGAATGCACTTAGAAAGAATAAGAACTGACTCAAACCATCAGCTAAAACTCAAATCAAACTTTTAAGGATCCAAAATAGTTTGGTTACCTGAAGTTTCAATTAAAGTAAATAAAACAAAAGTTAGGCTATTGGTATGCAGAGACCACTGCCTATCAGGCTGACCACTGTTGTCTCATTGTTTACTTTGTATTGTCCTCACTCTGTGTCTATCTGTTGTTTCTTTTCGCATACTTAGATTGTAGACTCCTTGAGGCAGGAACCATACATGTATGCACCTAGCATTCATTACTAAGGCTCCTAAGAACTACAATACTACTACTATCAACGATAATGCTATCTTTTGGTCTATGAGGGTGACCAACCGGTACCTAATCAAGTCCTAAAGCCATGATGCTTATTGCATGAAATATGACTTGGTATCAGTTTTCTAAATTATTAAACAAAAATAAGTTTTAAAAAATCACCATAACTAAACCAGTGTTAATAATACTATGTGAAAAATAAAACATTACACCTATCAAATCAAAAACAAATCAACAGGTTAGCATCAGTGTTGCATCAGAAATAAATCATCCAGTTTGTAAAGTAATCAGATCAATATAATAAATACCCAAAATAACCAATAACTAAAAAGGAATTTAAAGGAAGAACCTGTCTGGTTACAAATCCCAAATATAGACTTTTACCTATGTCAATTGAATTTGTAAGCTGGAGCTGGTTACATATTTTGATATGGAAATGAAATTATTGCAAAGGTTTAACTACCACCTCAAAGCCAATTATAAAATTTTCTCATTGGGTTTCAACTCTAGTGTGGTGACTAACCCTTTCTCCTTCCTCTGCCACTGAGATTTTACAATCTGGGGTTTATGAGAACACTGGTAAGTGGAAGTTTGGTGACTCTGGTTTGGTAGTTTACAGCTGACAGCTTTAAGTTTCTTAGGACACATACACAATACACAGAACACATTTTACTGAGTATATTTATAAGATTATGGTTAAGGCTGATTAAAGTGGGGGAACTTTTTTTTTTTACTGGTGCTCAAATGTAAGCATGAACACAACATTTTTGCATCCTAAAGTTAAAGAATAAGATGACTGATATGTCACCAAGTGAATAAAAACAAAAAGATACATAACAAATAAAAGAAAAAGGAAAAACAAAATACTTAATGGGAGAGGGAAGTCTTCTGGATTACCTTGGCATAGAAGCTGGAAACAGAACTGGATGGGAATTTTTGGATGCAATATTTTTTCATTGGGAGAGAACCCAAACCTCAGCATAAGTAATAGCCTGGTGATTAGGACAATCAGCAGGGTAGTGGAAAATGCAAGTTTACGCTGCCTGATTCAGAACAGGAACTTGAACCTAGCTTTCCCACAACCCAGATAAGTGTTCTTAATGATCAGGCAAGTGGTTATTTCATTCTCTCTCTACCTTTTTGTGAAAAAAAATGAAAGGTCTTGCTTTTGTCCCAATGTAGAATGGGAAAATATTTGAATTCCTGAAAATTTTAATGGGAAGTAAAAACTGTTTCCCTCCAGCTGTAGATAGAACTGCAGACAATGAACCAGGGGTGATGTTACTGAACAGCACTTCTTTTTAATGGGCTTCCTTTGGCTGCAGAAGGACTGGTCAAAGGATGGCATAGCCCAGTGGTTCCTAACCTTTTTGCCTCAAGGGCCACAAATATAATTTTTGCAGCCCTGAAGAGCCACCAGTCTATTTAATTAAAATTAAATAAAAAATAAATTCATTGTATTTCTATTAAATGTCCATTAAAATTAAGTAATTAATTTAAATCAATTAAATGATTTTAAATAATTTTAATTAAAATGTTTATTTAAAATGTCAAAACTTTTATTTAGTGAAAAGGTTTCCTTCCTGATCACAGTCTAGATCTCTGACCCATCTGCTCAGGAGCCAAACAACAACCCTTGAAACTCAACCTCCACCCCTATAAAGGTTTAAAAACAAAAAATCAAGGATAGTTCCACTTCAGAAAAGAAGGATGTGAAACCGAGTGTCTGAAAAGAAGTGAAAATGTGTAAGAAAATATTCTGTGCAAGATGTTTTCAGTAGTTACTAAGATGTTGATTGCTGACCATCAGACCACAGGGTGAGGCCCCCGACCTTCCAAGACTTTATGCATGAGCGTAACTCTTTGCAGGATGATAGTCCCATTAACTACAATGGGTTAATGGGTTATTCACAGTGTGTAAAATTAAGCAATTAAGCAGGACCAGCGGGCAATAAGCGGTGACTGCAGCCGACTCCTACTCTGGGCTGCGTATGAGCTCCCAGCTTACAGCCACAGCCCAGCTCCCAGCTGCACGTGGGGAATGAGCTGGAGGTGGGCAGCTGTAGCCCGGCTCCTGAACAGTGGCAGGGAAGCGTGGGCCACTTGAACAAGCCCCATGGCACTTCTGGCCCACCCATGGACCAGGGGTTGAGAACCCCTGGCATAGCCTGTTTGTTGATGTCTTGACTGCCTCTCAGTAAGGTAGCTAACTTTAGGGTTTCAGTAGTGTTAGTCTTCCCTCAGGCATATTTGTTTACCTTATAGGTGAGACTTCTTGATTCACTTTTGATAGTTTGCAATCTTAGTTTACTCCATCTTCCAGCAGCTCCCACCAAGGCATAGGGCAAATCAGGGACAAGGCCTACATAAGAGCCATGCAACCTGGTCTAATCAGGATTGAATTAAGTTATCCTTAGCGAACATCAATTTTGGGAGAAACCAGCAATTAAAAAAAATGCTTGGAGACATCCACATTCCCAAAAATACAGAACAGAGAACATTTCTGAGGTAGCTGTCATAGCCTCAGTCAGGTGAAAAGGTCTTGAGATGACAGTATTTCACCAATTTATGGGAAGTGTGAACTAAAATCTTATTAAAATAATTGTTTGATAGTGTCTCTTCAATCAACAGCCCCTCAATACTGACCCATCGGGAAGATTAAAGATACATTTGAAAACTATATGATCCAAAGTCACCATTTCTCTCACAAACAAGATGATTTATGGTATTTTTTTTTAATTTAGGAACTATGCCATAAATCATTTTATCTTTAGAAATATCCATCTTGCTGGAGAAAAAGTTACTTTAAAGCTTTATCAAGACAGAACTGATTTAAAATAAAAATAAATAAAATGTATATAAGGTTTGTATTCCCATGTACGTTATTCCTCTGCCACTTCCCACTTCTTGATTGCACAACAGACTCTAACAGAGAATGTCAGATTACTCTTGAAATAACACCAGTCTAATTCCCAGACAAAAAGATTAATGCTTCTGTTAAGTATGGGCAAGCAGGAGAGTTAGGGTTTTTTTTTGTTTTAACGAGTTTTTAGTTTTTGTTTTGAAAACAAAGATTCTCACATAATAGTGTAACTCTGAGAACTGATTTAAGAAAAGCACCAAATACCGTGACACGTATAAGCAAATTTTGAGAGTTGGCGACACTGTCTAGCTATCACACAAACATACGGCAGGAGACAGTTGCTGCCCAAAATAATGAACGGTATTAACAGACAAAACAGATAAAAGGTGGGACACAGACGTGAAGTAACTTGTCCAAGGTCACACATCAGGTCAGTAATAGAGATACAGAACCAACATCTTCAGATTCTCAGTCTCACGTCCTATCCATTAAACTAACAGTTCCCAACCCCTTGCCCATGGGCAGAAGTAGTCCACGGGGCTTTTTAAAATGGCCCATGCTCCCCTCCTGCTGCCTGGAAACCAGGCTGCAGCCACACACTTGCCATCCGGTCCTGGTGCAGAGCCCCGGCTACAGCTGCACCACTTTCTGCCCAGTCCTGGGCTCCCACCCAGTCCAGCACACACCCAGGAGCTGGGCTGTGTCTCATTCCTTCCACCCAGTCCATTACACACCCAGGAGCCGGGCTGTGTCTCATTCCTTCCACCCAGCCCCAGCATACAGCCAGAATTCGGGCTGCGGCTGCCAACCTCCCACTCAGTGCCTGCTCCCAGCCCTCCCAACCTCCTGCAGACACCCACCTCCTGCCCAGTGCCTGCACCCAGCCTCCCGCAGATACCCACTTCCTGCCTAGTGCCTGCACCCAGCCCTCCAATCCTGCAGGTACCTGCCTCCTTCCCAGCACCTGCTCCCTACCTTCCCAGCACCTGCTCCCTACCCTCCCAGCACCAAATGAACTGTTTTTAACAGTTTAATTTTTTTTTTTTTAGAATTTAACATTTTAAATCTTTTTTAGAAAGCTGTTTCAACAGTTCTAGAGGTTTTTTATTTTAAAATTATTTAAAATTTTAAATTTGCTTTGCACTAAAGAAATGTTTACTTTTAAATATGTTGCAATCTATGGTCCTTAATGGTGTACTCTGTACTGTATATAAACATATCAGTAATTTTTTATGAGTTATATTTGTGGCCCTCGAGCCAAAAAGGATGGGAACCAGTGCATTAAACCATCATCATCACTAGATTTTTTGGGTTTTTTTTTTTTTAAAGTTTTTAGATTCCTTCCTAGATGGAAAAAAGCATACTGTATATTACAAGTTATGCAAATGATGAACTAAGAAGTATTGCATGTTTTCATGCCTGAATGTTGCCATAGTATAATGATAAAACATATAATGATACTTCGCTATTAACACTGTACTTCCACCAAAAGACATCAAAGCATTGTACAAACATTAACTCATTTATCCCCACAACAGCTGTCTAAGGTTGGTAAGTATTCTTATTCAGATTTCATGGGTGGGAAACTGAGGCACAACATTGTCAGCTAGCATGCCAGAGGTCATTCGGGGACTCTATGGCAGAGCTAGAACCAGAACTCAGATTCCCAGTCTGATTCTCACCTTGCATTTTAATACAGGACCATCCTTCCCCCTTCCCATTTTAATATTCAAAATGTCAGTTCTTGTCTCATTTAGAATTTATAAATTTCTGCACAAAAATACTTGGAATGTTACATGATGATTAGGGATAAGATTTTAATGGGGGGAGGGGAGGTTTCTTCCAAATAAACAGTTTGATGACATTTTTTTAAGTATGTTTCATAAAATGTGATTGCGAAAGAAAGCAGCATGCATTTGCTTTCACTTAGGGCATCTCCAAAGTCAATAGGAGTTTTGCACCATTGATTTCAGTGGATAAGGATCATGCTCCAAATCCGAATACATGTACATTGCTCATTTGAATAGTGCTAGCAAATTCAATGGGATTACTCATAAAACTAAAGTTACCTACATGTTTGCAGGTTCAGTCCTTTAGATTGCAGTATCTCTTGTCATTTAAATATTTGACCACAGTGAAAATTAAGCATTACGATAGGTACTTTAAAATGGTTACTTTTTAATCCAGGAGCCTTTAAAGATCAAGGGTCTGAATAAAATGAGTTTGAGATGGCCGTAAAGAGCTATTTATTCACTGCTGTAAGGCACTTGAATACTATTCAGCACTGAGAAGTGCTCTGGGAGTGGCGATACTGACTGGTGCAGTTCTCCCAGTATCACCTGCAAGGAAATACATTGAGAAATTCTTCTCCTAATCAGTAGAAATACACCACCAGGTGCCATGGTTCTGTCTCATACTGTATTTAGTGACAGTGGAACCACAAGAATGAGTTCAGTATATTTTTGTTTGCTTGTAGTTAGCAAAAAGGCAGGTGTTTCTTATGGTTTTTTAACATGTACTGAACCTGCTTGTCTCATCAATGGTTTTGATTGAGATTGTATTCAAACAGGGAGCTTTCTGGAGAGCAGCACATGAAATTTAATATTGCAGTCTGATGTGGATAGCATTGGGACTCAACCAAAACCTAGGATCCAGACCTAGACTCTTGGTTTGAAGCACACTTTGCAGTTCAAATACAGTTCTATTTAATAGGGAGAATATAAACAATGAATTTCAGTTCCCTAAAACATGGGGTTGTTCATATCCTGAATTCAGAGCTGGCGGTAAAGATCAGGCCCAGTTCCATTTATGAGCCTCATCAAGACACCACACAGAGCAAACCAGAATTATATATCTCTAGTTACCAGCACAGACTCCGCAATTAACAAATTGACCTGTTCAGTAAAAAAGTGTAATCATCCTGGATATCTCTCAGCACAGACATGTTAATTGTGTCAAAACCAAATAATCTAAAATAACTAGTAAACCCCCGATTCTCTAAAGAATCACAAATTGAAGAATGGTAATCACTAAGTGCTGGCACTGTGGAGCAGAGCACGGTGAATGCTGGCACTGTAGAGTAGAGCACACTGACCGCTGACACAGTGGAGTAGCTGCTGGCACACCGACTGGTGGCACTGGTGGCTGGCACAGCACGGGACACAGCCCAGCCTCCAACACTCCTGAGGAGATTCTGTGCTTTCAAGAACGGCCGCGATTCATCCAATGGGCGGGCTCATTGCCGGCTGCGTCACCGGGCCAATCAGTGAGTCAGCAGCCAGGCAGCAACAGGCGACGCTGATCAACAGGCGACGCTGATTCGTGCAGGAGCTGCGTCCACGTCCCTCCATGCATATATACAACTGTGGTTTAGGTATATAGATATGCACAATATCCTAGCCCTCTTGGCCTCGAAACACAATCAATAAGGCACCATCCACAAAGATTTTATCACCATCATGGCATTTTCTAGAGGCATGTGACCTCCTTTCAAATTGATCAATCTGTAGTAAGGTGCTTATGGTGGTATGAATATATATTCAGTTTATGACCATCACTGGAAATCATGTCACACCACCAGTCTTTTGCTACTCAAGTGATTGTCCGCCACATACACACACATGCACCAGAATTCATTGATCTTCCATTTTCTTATATCCATACTAAGAAAGCCATGAGAAACTGAGTCAGTGTTGATGGAGGTGCTTGTTGAGTTTGTCTTAGATTAATATTCTCATTTCTGATCTCCTCCTGCCTCTTGATATGGAACAGACGACTGAGACAATGAGAAACAAAATGGTCAATCTAGTGTTCTTCGGCTTACCTCAGCACCACCTTTCACTTCCATAAAACATTGTTTCATAGAATTATGATTCTACAGATCCACGGTTTTGTATCAAGTCTGATGTCATGATATTCTGACAGAGGCTGTTGAAGGGCCTGAAAAATGGCAGCAGCAGTTGCTATACAAGCTTCCACATCTTTTGAGCATTCTCCTGGACTGCCTATGAGGCTGATGAAATATTTGACAGTTGTCATCTACTCCATGGTTTATCTGGAGAGATTAATATTTGAGTTCATTGTAATCTAGAGCTAGAGACTGTTTGATGGCATGGGAATGGCCAGGGACATAGTTTTATCCAGATTATTCATCAGACTAGACCAATGAGTGCTGCTGCTTATTTGATCAGATTGGTCTTTATCTATAGTGATTCACCAAACTGAGTCAACAAGACATCACCACTGGCATATTCAACATCTCAAATAAGAATGGTGTTCAGCTCAATGCAACTGGCAGCTTCCTCTTCAAGTTTATCCATCAACTAATCTATGCTGATATTGAACAATAATGGTGACAGAACACAGCTTAGCTGAACTCTTGTGGAGATAGGAAACCATCCTGTTCATCTGTCATTGCCTCAAACACAGCTTTCCATCCCATTATCCAGCTATTTCCTGAGTGACATTACCTTCCTAGGAACGCTGAGATGCCTCAGCTGATCCTACAAAGTAGTTCAATGTACTACATTGTAAGTCTGAAGGAATTCTATAAAAAGTGAAGTGCACAGGTCATTAAATTCAAGTGTCTCCTCAAAAAAGCTATCTCAAGATAAAGATCTGATCGGCAGCGGAATGACTGGATATAAAAATGCAATGAGTATCCCGGCATTTGCTCCAAAGTGCACAGCTGATTTGAGATGTTAACAGGGAAGGCAATAAAAAAAAACAACAGGGCAGTCTGCAAAACATCTTTGATACCCGTATACAAATGCAAGCACTATGGGGAACAATCAGGATGATCTGGAACTCATGGTATATGAAGACTATTATGACTTTTATGAATATTATTGGCATTACATATTTGGTGGGACTCCAAGTACTGGAGTACTGTTATTGAGGCATACGGCTTGTTCTGAAAGGATACACATGAGGGAAAAAGGAAGAGGTGTTGCATTGTATGTCAAGAATGTATATACTTGCTCTGAGATCTAAGAGGAAGGAAATGACAGACCTACTGAGAGTCCCTGAGTGAGGATAAAAAGGGAAAACAACAGTAGTGATGGTATAGTGGGGGTCTATTACAGACCCCCTAATCAGGAAGTGGATGAGTCATTCTATAAGCAGGAAACAAGATTAGCTAACACACGAGCTTGGAAATAATGGGAGATTTTTCACTTCCCAGATAACTGTTGGAAGACTATTATAACAAAACATTATACATCCCTCAAATTCTTAGTGCATGTAAGGGAAAAAATTTTGATGTAATGAAGTTGAGAAAACAACTAGGGGGTCATCCATTTTGGATCTGTTTTTAACCAACAGGGATGAATTATTTGACAATGAGAAGAAGTCATCGTGAATATGACAAGAAGAGATCACGGTTAGATGGAATTCAAGATCCTGTGGAGGAGGACATGAGAACAGCAAAATAAGGACACTGAATTTCAGGGTGACTGATTTTAATCAACTCAAAGAAATAGCAGGCAAGGTCCTATAGACAGACCAATTAGGAAGAATAAGAGTTGAAGGGAGCTCTCATTTCCTAAAAGATGTAACATTAGAGGCTCAACATCGAGCTATTCCGACACAGAAGAAAGAAAAGAAGAATCACCGGAGATCAATGTGGTTGCACATGGAGCTTTTTAGCTATCTAAAAAAAGGGATACATATAGGGAAATGGAAGAAGGGGCACGTCACCAAGGAAGTATACATGGGAATAGCACGAGACTGTAGGGACAAAAATCAGGAAAGCCAAGCCAAAGAATAAGTTACAGCTGGCAAGGAATGTTAGAGACCACAAGAAGGGGGTCTTCAAATATGGCAGACAAAAAAGAGAGGGGAAAAAATGTGGATTTGCTGCTCAATGGAGAAAATGAGCTGGTAACAGAAGATCATAGGAAGTCAGAATTACTCGATGCTTTGCTTCAGTCTTCACACAAAAGATAACATGTAACCCAGATAAATAGGAAAGTTAATATAGAGAATAAAGAGGAAGAGCTGCAGGTCAGGATAAGTAAAGAACACATCAGAGATCTTCTGACCAATTTGAATGAATTTAAATAAGCAGGGCCTGACAACTACTGACCCCAGGGTACTGAAGAAATTAGATGAAGAAATCTCAGAACCACTGGCAACAATATTTACAAACTCATGGCTGACAGGAGAGGTCTCAGAAAACTAGAGAAGGCCTAATATAGTGCCCATCTTTAAAAGGGAGGGCAGGGAGATCCTGGCTTCAATATCTGAGAAGCTACTTGAGCAATGTACAAAACTTTCCATTTGTGAATACCTGGATGATGAAGAAGTAATCACTAGCAGCCAGCATGAATTTGCTAAGAACAATCATGCCAGACCAGCTTTATTTCTTTCTTTGACAAGGTAACTAGTTTGGTGGATAGTGGAAATGCAGTAGACATATTATACCTGAACTCCAGAAAGGCTTTTGACGCAGTCACACATGACATTCTGATAAGTAAACTGGAGAAATGTGGGCTTAACGAAACTACCACCACATAACTACATAAACAACTCTAAACAAAAAGTAACTATTAACAGAATGATGTCAAATCAGAGAGAGATCTCAAGTGGGTTCCACAGGGATCTGTTCTGGGTCTGATGTTGTTTAACATCTTTACTAACAGCCTGGATGAAGGAGGAGAGCGCATACTGATCAAATCTGCACATGGCACAAAGCTCGGGAGAGTTGTGAACACTTTGGAGGATACAGCTAAAATTCAAAAAGATCTTGGATAAATTGGAGAACTGGACTATGGACAACAAAATGAAATTCAACAAAAACAAATGAAAGATGATCACTGAGAGAAGAAAAACAAATATACAAATACAGAATGGGGGATTAACCAGGATCTGGGAGTTGTGATGGATCTATTCATAACTTCAACACAAATCAGCAATGCAATGCTGCTGCAAAAAAACCCCAAGAGCAATTTTAGGTTTCATTATCAGAGGCATAGCATGAAAGTCATGGTGGGTGATTGCCCCACTCTACTCGGTGCTGATTAGGTCTGAGTTGGAATACTGTTCAACTTTGGTCACCAATGTATAGAAAGGTTGTAGGGAAACTAGAAAGGATTCAGAGGCAAGTGACAAAGCTGATCAAAGGGATGGAATGCAAACCATATTAAAAAAGCCTGAAAGAACTGGGTATGTTTAGCTTGGAAAAGAGGAAATAAAGGGAAGACATGATATAAAGGTCTTCAAATACTTGAAAGGCTGGCAAAAAAAAGATGGAGAAAAGTTGTTCTCTCTCTCACCACAGAGGGCAGGATAAGAGGCATTGGGTTCAAACTACAGCATAGCAGATTTAGATTAAATCTCAGGAAAGACTTCCCAACTGTAAGAACAGTGGGACAATAGAACTGACTGCCTTGGGAGGTTGTGGAAGCCCCTTCATTGGTGGTTTTCAAAAGAATGCTGGATTGTCATATGTCTTGGATGGTTTAGATACAAAAAATTCTGCATTTTGGCGGGCGATTAGACAAGATGATCCTTGTTGTCCTTTCCAACCCTATGATTCTACTTTCCCTTGAACCAACAAGAGATTACTATCTCAATAGTTGTTGCATTCACCTGTATTGCCCTTTTTATGAACAGGCCCAATAACCCCCTTCCGCCAGTCACCGGGAATGATATTAATGTACCAGATAGTCTGAAAGAGCCTATGTAGTCATGGAACAACAACATTCATATCTGTCATAATCAACTCAGGAGATAATGTTACAAAGCCCTTGTAACAAGTTCAAGAGGAGTAGCCATGTTAGTCTACTTCAGCAAAACAAATAAGGAGTCCTGTGGCACTTTTAAAGACTAACAAATTTATTTATCGTATGAGTTTTCAAGGGCACAGTCCCACTTCATCAGATGCATGAAATGGAAAATATAGCATGTTAACTGTAAATATATAGATACAGAGAAGGATGAGATACAAGGTTAATTCAAACAGATCCAGAAGGATAGACTGTTAGCTTCTCTCTCTAAAGGAAACAAATTGTTTTGATTCAAACAGTGTGGAACAAGGAGGCAAGAACTGAGAAAAGTGAGTGAAGGGAAATCAACTTTTGTAATTACATTACAAAGTCACTACAAAAGGTGATTTCATTGGTCATTTTTGCCTCACTGGCAGAGGAACTTTTGACTGTTTCAGCTACAGATTGACAAGACTGTTGCAGCTGGTCTGCTTTAGTACAGACACCCTCACAACATAAACACACTGACCCTGAACTGACACAGAGATTTGGTTGAAGTGCATTTTCATTAGTTACACGTAGCTTATCTAGTGAGGGATCAGGATATGTTCAGTGCATTTTGAAAACCAATAGCCATAAAGGCTGAACAAGCCTTAAGAGGAGGCTGCCACGAGCCCACTGCTGCATTATTTAAAAAGGATGTTAAACAGCAGCTGCTAAATCAGCCTGGCTGATGTTGGATAACATGCATCAAAGAGTTTTAAGAGAGGTGCTTGAGGAGTAGTTATTATTGGTGTTTATTAAGTTTTGAATCACTGGGTAAGTTCCAAAGGACTGGAATGTTGTGCCAATATTTTAAAAGGTTAAAAAGGATCACCCAACTAATTATAAGCCTGTCAGCCTGACTTTGATATTAGTCAAAATATAGATTTGTAAAGAGGATAAAATAATAGATTTAAAAGAAGGTAAAATAAGTGCAATTAAGTTAGGTTCACAGAAAAAAATCAACTCAACTGAGTTTCCTTTTTAATGCAATTACAAGTTTGGTTGATCAAAATAATAGTGTTGATGTATGTTATGCAATCCTTAAATGTATAAACAGTGAATACCAAACAGGAGTAGAGAGATGGTATTACCTGTGTATTTGGCAATGGTGGGACAATTAATGGCATACTGTATCCTTTCCTTGTGTCCACATTTCAAGAAGGAGATTGAAAAAATTGTAGAGGTTTGAGAGAAGAGACAAGAGGATTAACAACACACTGGAAGGCATATCTCATAGTAAAAGTCTCAAGGACCTCAAACTATCTGTCATATCAAATAAAAGGTTATGGGGTGATTTGATCACAGTCTCTAAGTATCTATGTGAGAAACAGAAACTGATAATACAGGGCTCTTTGATCTAGCAGACAACAGTTGAAAGTTGAAGCCAGAGAAATCCAAATGAGAAATAAAATGCAATTTTTTTCATGACGAGGCTATTAGCCCTACTCTTACTCAATATTCTCCTACTTACACACTCAAGGATCATATAACGTACATAATTTTGAATCAACCACTGGACTGGAATTTGCTGATTGCCTAGTGATTAAGCAATCATGACCTGAAAATATTCAGTATGGCCAAATAGAGGACAGTAATATAGACTTGTTGCTTTAAAATTGCTAATTTCCCAAGTTGAGGAAAAACATGAGCAAGATTAACTGAGATGAAAAATTTACTCAGAAAAATGTGAATGAAAATTGGAATCTATTTCAGAAGAGTTTATTAGGTGACCAAAAAGCCAAGATTCAACAATCAAGTAAGGGGACAACTTTGGCTGAAAGCTCATTCTGGTTCTATTGTGAAGCAAAGCCAGCAATTAGAAAAAAGCTTAAAAATCAATATTTAACAAATGAAAAAAGGGAAAGAGAAAAATTTAAATAAATTAGAAATGATGAAGTATAGAAAAGGGATAAGGGATGTTAAAGACATCAAGGAAAAATCCATTACTGGCAGAGCTAAGTACAATAAGTTTTTTTAAATTATATTAGGAACGAAATCAATCTTAGCTATGATATAGTTTCATTATTGCATATTAATAATGATTCAGAAAAGGCAGAAGTGTTCAATGAATATTTCTTTTCTGTATTTGGAAAGAAGAAGGTGGTCAAATTAAGTGATCTAATGGGCCCTCCTGGCCTAAACTTTACAAATCTTTGAATTTCTATTAAATTAACCATGGAAACAATTGACCAAGAGCTGTGGCAGATTCTCAATGAATAGAAATCTTTAAACCAAGACTGATGTTTTCCTGAAAGATATGTTGTAGTTTAAATTATTGAATTTGAAGTACAAATTAATGCAGAGAGTCCCTGTGTTATATAGGCGGTCAGACTAGATTATTGCAGTGATACTGTCCTGTCTAAAAAAACAAACAAACTATGAGTTTATGAAAATTGAGTGATCAGGACCAAGCAGGCCCAGACCCCATTTGCCCGTCCGGATGGCAGGGTTTGGTTTGGACCCATGTATAATTTACAAGCTTTCTTTACACAATCTAAACTACTCAGTTCTCCTTTAACAACAGTTCATGAGTCACAGGATGAGTCACTTCGCAGAACAGCTCCTCTAAGTTATGTATTTATTCTTTAATAATCATCTCAAGTGCCGTCTGTTGGATTTCAAGAGCTATTACCCTTAGTCTATGTACGTAGTCCTTGTGATTACTAGGACATCCACCCTGGATCAAGGCAGTATATGGTCCTAAGAATGAATACTCCAGTAATACAGGGAATGCTTTAACGCAATAGGTTAATTAAACAAACAACAAAAAGAGGGTGAAAAGACGGCACTCATTTATCATAAAATCAGCCAAGCAACCAAATGCTGTGATTAGAAGAAATACTTTAATTACCTATACCCCAATGCTATAGGTCTGGGTAACAAACAAGAGGCATAGGAATTGCTCATTTCTGGACATAACTTCAGCATAGTTCTTACTGAAGCCTGCAGGGAAAATTCACATGTTTGGAATGTTACAATCAATTTAAACCTATTTAGGAAGCCTCAAATGGACAAAAGAAGAAGGGATGGGGCACTCAATGTAAAAATGGCACTACCTGCTTCTGAGCAGTCACAGCTCAAAAAAAAAATGGCCTCAAATGCCTATGGATCAATGTCCTAATAGATAATGCATAAGATGGAATACTAGATGTTGTCTGCTCCAGACTACCAAATCACACATGGAAATGGACTAAATGGCTCCTTAACCATCTACCTATACTACCTATAATGTATAGGGAAATAAATTTATTATTATAGGGGACTTCAACCTGAGTAATGAATGTTGAAGGTCTTATGCCAGTACAAACAATCCTTGGAATTCCTAAAAATTTCCTCATTTCAGGAAAGATGTGAATAAATTGGAGAAAGTTCAGAGAAGAGCAACAAAAATGATTAAAGGTCTAGAATACTTGACTTATGAGGGAAAATTGAAAGAACTGGGTTTGTTTAGTCTGAAAAGAGGAGACTAAGGGGGGACATGATAACAGTTTTCAAGTACCTAAAAAGTCGTTACAAGGAGAAGGGAGAAAAATTATTTACCTTAACTGCTGATGATAGGACAAGAAGCAATGGGCTTAAATTACAGCAAGAGAAGATTAAGTTGGACATTAGGAAAAAATTCCTAACTGTCAGGGTGATAAACCGCTGGAATAAGTTGCCTAGGGAGGTTGTGGAATCTCCATCATTGGAAATTTTTAAGAGCAGGCTAGACAAACACCTATTAGGGATGGTCTAGGTGGTACTTGGTCCTGACATGAGTGCAGAGGACTGGACTTTATGACCTCTCATGGTCCCTTCCAGTTTCAAGATTCCTAACTCAAGAAGTATTACATTCGACATGACAATTCTATTTTACAGCTCATCATGACAGTGAAAGAGGAATTGACCACAGAACTAAAGTTAGTGATTGCTTAGGTATAAGAGACCATGACTCAGTCACATTTGTTGAGTGGAAACAGAATAAAGCCTAAACCAGTAATACATATGTACACACATGCACACACCCCTTTAAAAGCTGAATATAATCATAAATCAAATCAGCTGGGACAAAGAAGTTAAACAGAAAAATGTGAATAATTGGGAATTGTTTAAAAAGATTTTACTAACTGTCCAAACCCCCAGGCTATATGGGACCAAAACAAGCTGGTTTATATGGGAAGTAGAAGCAAATATAAACAATATGTAAACAAACAAATGGAAAAAGGGGTGAGGGAGATAATAGCAATGAGCATAAGTCCTTTGTTCTCAAGATGGGGATTTTGCTCAGTTTCTTTACATATTTATCTTCACAAATTAAATACAAAAGGTCTCAGATATTTGAACTTTTTTGAGTTTTGAGCACTTGTTATTCATCACTTTATTCAATTAAAAAATAACACCAAATAAGGATAAGGAAAAATAGTACATTTATCCCAAGACTTTGATTCACCCAGCCAGGAATTTCCCCTGAGTGTTTCTTCTTCATCCCCTTTCAGTAATGGTATAGGATCCATTTTCTCTCTTTGCTGGAGTCCTGAAATAGTATAGCTGCCTTCCCCTTCTCCCATAATTAAAGGAAGGAAGCAGATCTCTCTGGTTAACCCCTGCTGGTTGCTTCCTTTTTACCTCTATCTTTGAGAACATGGTGTTTAAAAAGAATAAGTATGCTTCTAGTCCAGCGCATTCACCTCTTGGTACCCCAAACCTTGAATGCAGATTGTTACAAACCATTTCAAAACTGAGAACAATTGCTTTACAAGAGAGCTCCAATGACTAGAACTGTAGGGATGTTGCAGGACTAAAGATTACTGGGGAGAACAAAGAGGACACTGTATGGGGAAACTTCCTCAGTACCTGTTCTCATTTCATCTGTCTGTTGGCACTACTTTGTAGTGTTGGTCCCAGGATCATTTCCATGAGCAGCGACTACCAAATTCTCTCTCCAAAACTGATAATTAAGTAGGAACTTTGAGTCTGTGACACACTATACCCCATATACACCCTTATGGTTTGATTTGTGTATCATTCATGTTCACCATTATAGTGTAACTGTGTATTGTCTGATGCAAAGTATGTCATGTCAGGTGTTTTTGGAATGCTCCTGACATACTGAGTATTATTGTTATGGTGATAAGTTTCCTGCCATGTCACATGTGTATAGATATGAAACTCTGCTATGTAATATTCCCTCATGTGTCTGATATGGCTTGAATAGGTCTAGGCAAACACAAAGCAAAGTGAGGACTGACGTCTTGCAGAGGCATACATAAAGGAACAATGGACTGGCCTGAGCACCTGAGAAGGTGATGCTCATTTGACTTAAGTGGAGGCAATCATGTCCATCACTGGACATAGCCAATCACCTGACCCTAGAGGGTGACAAGGAAACATGTTAAGGGCAGATGTGTTTTTGTCTCTGGAACTGTCCCTGGATGACAGACTGCCCAAAAGCAAGGGGAGGGGCTGGCTAAAAGAGTCAGCTCAACCAGCCTGGGTGGTAAGATTTAATCATCAAAGACTATAAGGCTATTGAGGTATTTAGTTTAGTATGTATTTTGTTTTATTTCTGCCTCATATTATTCTGGCTTATGATCACTTAAAATCTTCCTGCACTTAATAAAATGATTTGTTTCTTTTACCTAAAGAGTGCATATTATATGAGTGTGTATAGAGACTTCATTTAGAGTGACAGAGCTGGTGCATACCAAATTCTTTGATACATTGACGAACCCATGACCTTGCAGGGTCCAGTGAGCAGCACTGACCTCTGTAAGATGGCAGTTTCTAGGGCTGCATCTGGTACTGGGGATATTGGCTGGGGGTCACTCACACCATTGTATAATCCCCTGAGTGACTGGCCAGAAGCACTGTGTCATTAAAATAGGAGCTGCTTATCTGCACGAGGCTGTGAGTGAACAGACCAAGAAGTGGGGGTTCATACATAAGGGCCAGTACAAGACAAGATCCAGGAGTGGGAGATTGGTGTAACATAATGATATGCCTGTCCAGATTACAGAGGGGAACATCATAGTGTCATATCAGCAACTTGGGCAAAATGTTACATTTTAGCTCTGATCATATTCAGTAACACATGATATCATATGGGGTAAGACAACAATAGAAGTGTCTTTATTAGACAATACAAATTTGATATATTTGGATTGGTCTTAATTAGTTGTAAAAATATCATGGTATATTTTCCAATAATCTTTTACTAAGTATTGCTCCTCGTACCTGTGATGAAGAAGGAATTTTGTGGAATACTTTTATGGATCCTATGTGTGCTTCATTTTTCCCAATATTTCACATGGCTACCTAGTTGTGCAAGGGGAGAATTGTTTACTTTCAGAACAGGTTAAGAGACATAGTATGAATGTCACCTACCTGTTTGAATCGGTCAATAAAAAGGATTGGCTGAGGCTGACTACATAACAGTGGAGAATCCAAGAAGACAATGGCTAATCTAATCACCTGAACATTGAGTCCTAGTAAGCAATGACCCAGAAAGAGATGGATTTCCTCACCTCTCAGCAGAGAACCTGAGCAAAATCCCCCAAACAAAGGATTGGGAAGATGCAAGATGGGGCATAACAGTTGACTCCTGGAAAGAATTGAGGGCTCTTACCTGGGAACTGACCAAGGATGTCAGACTGAGACAGAGTCTGAATATGGAGTTCACTTCAGCTTGGCTGTAGTCTGGACTAACCAGAATGGATGTGGACTATGCTTTAATCTTAATTTCTCTGTGCTAAATTAAGAACTTCCTATGTTAGATTCCAGTTGACTAATAAACCCTACTGTTTTGACAGTGGTGTTTGAGAACCATAGCAAATACCTGGTGAGGTGCATTAATCACTGAAGAGCGTACTAGTCTCTTTCAAGAGTCTATCTCAGTTGGACTCACTGAACAGAGCTCTAAATGCAAAGCAGGAGTGCTGAAACTCCAGAAGTTCCGTCTTAGGCGGCACAGAGGCTGCACGGCCTACACTGAACGACGATGGAGTCCACTGGGATGTTGGGCATACAGAAGGGGTTCTTCTAAAAGACTGTTGTGAAGTTCTGGGAATAGACTGATTCTACAGATCTATGACAGTATCTCCTTTGCAAAAATTTGCAAAAATCAGCAAATGCATGGAAACTCAGCATAATGATCAGGGCTCATGGGCTTTTATAACAATATGGACAGTAACTCAAGTGAACAACAAGGGTCTAGTTTTGAAGTGGACATATGCAACCATGACAAACTGAGTGACTTCAGCTGCATATGGCCAGCCATGCTTCTAAATGGCCATGTCCATGCATACATATAAGATTTACAAGTCCAATTTTAGCATTTGCATGTGAAAGTCAGACGTGCAACCGTGTGTGCTCATCTTTGAAAAAGCAGGCCTTCACTACCATAGGAATGATATTCTCTGTCCAGCATAAAACTATATCTGTATTTTACATCACAGGTGGTGTAAAATAAAATACTCTTCTAAACAGCTCCCTTCAGTGTACAGCTTTTTTTGTTTTAAACTTTAACAGAAAAGTCACTTCTATAGTACAAAGAGAAGTCAATATAGAATCATATTGAAAGCTCTGCATCTTCAGAGCTTTTTACTCTTTATTAAAAAACATCAGTCATGAAGCAATGGAAATCTGGCATTTGAGTACGTATATGCATCCTTATAGCATGAGTTACTAGTTGAAATGTTTTCACTTACAGCAGTTGGCTTCATCATCCCCATTGGAGCAGTCAGGTATGAAATCACAAATTTTGTCAGATGAAATACAGGCTCCATCTTCACAATGTAAAAATCCCAGTGGACAATCAAGAGATGGAGATTCAGTAAAGTTTGCACCCCCTTTAAAAAAAAAATTAAAAATCTGGTGAAATGTTATTTTCATCACTCTCATAGATACTTCAATGGCATATAGTTTTCGCCCCTGCCAATTAAGAGCAATTCTTGTGCTAATGTTTTGTGCACAGCAAGAATCAATTTAGCAACTTTGTCTGTTCATTGTGAACATAGTTTTCCTGTTAATTATGTAAAGAAATTCCCAGAAGCCAGATGTTCTGTGTTACACGATTATCAAGGTATGTGTTAGAACAGAGCTCAGAACAGATTTCAATGTAAGTGATACCCAAAATGTGCTAGTCTGGTCATGACTTCAATGGAAGTGCACCAGTCTTAAAAAGTAAATGTCTAATAATAAATTGAGGTTTCTGTGTTGCACTCTCCCATTACTACCCTGAGTAACATCCCTACAGACTGTCTATGCTTACGCTATCTTGTGACCTACTCTATCTATTTAACTAATATATTCATCACTGTAGAAAAGTACGGAGAGGTATACTTTTATGATACAGCAATTTTGTCATAAAAGCCATACTTTTTTCCATTTAGTTGCAGTTTATATCACTGTGAGTCTAATGGAAACTAATTGTAGCAACCCATGTTAGACACAAGGTAACAGCCTTCACTACAAAATGTGCACTGTCTCAAACAGACCTATGCACCAAACCTAGCTCTACATTCTTCCTAAAACCTTTATAAAAAGTGGTCAGATCACTCCCACAGAACAGCTGAGTGGCTTTTTAGGGGAAGGGATTGTTTTAGATGGTGTAGCTGGATATATGTATAAAAAACCAGAAGTAGAAGGAACTTTAATAATGCATGTACATAGGCCCAGATCCTCAGTTGGTACAAATTGGCATGACTGCATTGAAAGTCAACTTATGCAAGTTTACACTGGTGCATGCAACATATTGTTTACATACTGCCTTTTAGTCTATATCTGTATAACTATAAGCTGAAAGCTGCTTATATAGCATTCTTTTTCACACCGACTGACCTTACACGGCCATATAAAACATTATACATTACTTTGAAGTATGAATTTTATGATTTGCACATCTGAAATGTCTAATTCAAATTATTCTGGAATTAATTGTCAATGAAAGGCTAAAAATATCTGGAAATCAAGTTAGGCATTTTATTATTTAATTCTTTTGTCGGGGGAAACCATAAAATGACATTGACGAGAAGAAATTTTTCTTTGTGTGAAAGAGCAACAAAGCATAAGAAAGTTAGTGTGATATCACCTTTTGACCTTCAAGTCTTTTTTTTTTTTTTAAATTTGCTTGATTTAATTTAACTTGCCTTTGCTGGTATCTGACAGTGATTTATTTGTAATATCACATTCCATTGTTATACAGATGTCATCTATAGCAACACTGGCATTCTCTGATAGGACAGTGGCTTGTAAAATGATCTATAATGACAAAGAAATAAATAACCTTATTAAAATTGACATTATAAAAGGAAATATCATTTCTTTATAATGCTCTGTATTTGTATGGGGAATAAACACCATCTTCAACCACCATAGTTTTGAAGAATGCCAGCAAAACATATGGTTGGGATTAGCATGGTGAAACTCAATTCAGATACTTACAACTCAACTCTCAAAGACATAATTACCTTTGCAGAAAGTTATGGAACCTAAATAACTTTGTTTCAATCAAAAGCAATAACATTTATCACTTCCTCAATATACTGACTTCCTTGTGGAACCATTAAGAGTTATATGCCTTTTTAAATAAGCTATTCAAATAACATCAAATGTTGTGTTTTATTCAATTTAATTGAAATATGAATTCATTTATATCACATCTGCTGAAGTCAACAAGACATTTACATATAAAAATGCATACAGTGAAATACAGTGCATACAGTATGCATACAGTGAAATACAATGCATACAGTATGCATACAGTATGAAGATACTTTTAAACACACAATGCCTCCAAATCCCTGCCAGTTATCACATTATAAAAGCCATATTTCCTACCTGAAGTCACTGGTTCACTTAAATACAGCCCTCTGATTCAGGATAGCATTGATGTGAAACGTAACTTTTGTTTCTTAGCCACATTTTTTAAAGTTTTCTTGATGATAAAATAAATTAGTGTGCATGGCTAGCATATTTATGAAACAAGACATGCTAACATGATCAGCCAGCCATGATATGCCTCAGTAGCACTTTCTAAAGCACTCCAGATCAATTGTCTGATCCAAAATAAAGACAAACAGATCCTAGAGGACCATTCTACCAGGCATTGACACCTCTGCACAGTTAAGATTGGTATAGAAGCTACTATCACAGAGCTATACACATCAAGGATCCCACTTGCAGGAGGAATTGTCATATAGCCAGATGCACCCAGTTAATGGCTACTTTGTGCTGATGGAATGATTTGACTCTACTAGAAGATATGCTGCCAGATGTTCCAGAAGGCAACTCTCTGCTAAAAGATATGCAGGACTTTGAGGGAGTTTGCGTATATCCACCATTATATACTTAAAAATTATCTTGTCCCACTTTTGTACTCAGAACTGAGTGCTCAGGGTGGATGTGGCCTGGGCCTCTAACTTTCAGCCTGGTGTTTTGTGCCTATTGGTGGGAATCTGCCAGTCTCTGACACAGATCCAGACTGTATCCAGAAAGGAGGGTATTGAGCTGAGGACTCCTTGAGGAATCCATGTTCTCTAAACTGAAGTAGCATTGGAATGTCAGGAAGTACCAATGGAGGTTTGTGGTGACTCCTATTTCAGGATTTGATAGCATGAGGCAACACCTTAGAGCAGTTTTTATGATGACATTGATACTCCACACCTAAAGACCATAATTCGATAATTCTGTAATGTATGTGGGCCCTGTGTTTGGCTGACATAGAGATGTGATTTCATATTACACTCTCAGGAATGGACACAATATTTCTAGGAGAGCTGACTGCTTTAGATACAGTAAGTGAGTAAATTGATTTTTTTAGGGATATCCTATATAAGCCAGTTTGATCGGGTATTCTACATGCGATCTAGCTATATCTCTGCTTTATAGTTTCCTTGGATGTTACCAGAATATTAAATTTGTCCAAATCAGATAGATTCCAAAACATGATTTCTTTTCAGTTTGGAATAATTACAACATTTTCCAAAGACTCATTGCAGAAAGTGATTCTAAAGTAATTCAGCAATAGTATAATTAATAACAAGATTAATAGGAAATTTAAGAATAAAACTAAAACCTAAAAATGTGAAGACAATTCTAATATTAAAAACCACAGTAAAGAAGACAAAAGAGTCTTGTGGCACTTTTAAAGACTAACAGATTTATTAATCGCATGAGCTTTCGTGGGACAGGACAGACAGGACAGTCTCTGCGCCAAAGAATCAATGGACACAAATCTGACATCAGAAACTGCAATACTGAAAAACCTGTAGGGGAACACTTCAACCTCCCTGCTCACTCCCTTAACGACTTGTTAATAGCTGTGTTGATACAGATGAATAACAAATCACAGCTTCAAAGAGAGTCTGCAGAACTCGAACTTATATGCAAATTTGACTCAGTTGCCTTGGGGTTAAACAGGGACTATGGATTTTTCTCGCATTACATCAAGTGAATTGACCTCCTCTATGTGCTGTTCCCCAGTGTTTTGAATCCTAACACCTACTTTGATTTGCTGTTACAGCCTGACCTGATGCTATGTCATACACTCCCCTGCATTTAATTTCCTCCCACTCTGTAACTTTCCTATCTTCAAAGCGTCTGACGAAGTGGGATTTTCTCCCACGAAAGCTCATGCGATTAATAAATCTGTTAGTCTTTAAAAGTGCCACAAGACTCTTTTGTCTTTCTACAATAGACTAACACGGCTACCCCTTTGGAATTTGACTACACAGTAAAGAAGTGTGCAATATATAAATTGCTGACTAGAGAAATTTAAATGCTACTGCTTTTGTCCTTGTTATGCAGATCTGATAAAATAAGCACCTTTTTTAATGTCTAATGAGGTTCAAATAGCATTAAACACAGCAGAAATGGGGTTGATTAAATTCCTCCACTCTGCTAAAGTGTCAGCAGTTTGCATCACCCACCATGGGAGAGAACTCTATTCAGGAAACAATGTATTTTCCATATTACATTGCCACATACAGGGTTATATTTAATGCAGAAGCAATTTGATGACCAGTTTGCAGAGGCTGTATCCTATGGCTGAGCATAGATGGAACATTAATTTTGGTGTAGCCTAAAGATCTGATCCTGGTTTCATTAAAATAGAAAAGCAACCTGCATCAGGTTCTCATATTTGCTTTACGGACTGTAAGAGCTCCATGGAGATTTGCTAATCACATGGCTGCGGTTGCTGACTCCCCTGATACACATGTGCTAAATAGAATCAAATAAAGCTACAGGTGCAAATACTTTCCCAGTACTACTTTTCTATTTTTACTATAGCAGTCCCAGGCACATTATACAATTGTGCAGGGGAGGTGCAGAGGTCCAAGAGACCTTAAATGAAAGGAAAATTGCCCCACAATGATCAACTGTGATATCCCTGGAACCACCTCCTTATGGAAAAATGTGAGGACCCTGGCTGCAATCCATAGTTTGCCAGCTTTTATTAAGAAGGTGAAATACAAACGGTAAAGACCAAAACAGGACCCTTGATTTGCTAAATGCTTTACATATGAGTTGGTGAGGGATTCAACAGTTGTCTTCTACATCTAGTTAAATGCAGTCATGAGACAATGTGAAAGTCAAACTAAATGCTGTGGTTGGTGATCAATGTTGCAAGTATTGATTGTTGCTAACTGAAATGTCCAGGAGTCTGCACTCATCTTGCCCATAGCCATCATTAGTCCCTAATTTTTAAGTATAACCATAGAATTATAAAAAGGTAGGTCTGGAAGGGAGCTCGAGAAGTAGCCTCCTGTGATGAGATAGGACTTAGAAAACCTAGACCACCCTTGACAAGACTTTGTCCAATTTGTTTCTGAAAACCTCCAGTGATGGAAATTCAACAACCTCATTTGGAAATTTATTCCAGAGCTAAACTGTCATTATACTTAGAAAGTATTTCCTAATATCTAACCTAAATCTCCCTTGTGGCAGATTTAGCTCTTTACCTCTTGTCCTTCTTTTAGCAGACATGGATAACAATTTATCATATTTTCTTTTTAACATCCCTTTACATATTTGAAGACTTATCAGTCGTCCCCCTCTCCCACCTCCCCCCCCTCGCACCTTAGTCTTCTTTTCTTAAGATTAAAAACGCCCAATTTTTTCCACACTGTTGTCATAGGACAAGTTTTCTCAAACTTTTATCATGTTTGTTGCCTCCTCTGGACTGTCTCTAATTTGTCCACATCTTTCCTAATGTGTGGCACCCAGAACTGGACATGTTGATCCACTGAGGCTTCTCCAACACTGAGTAGAGCAGGACAATTACCTCCCATGTCTTACTTACAATAGTCCTGTTAATACACCCCAGAGTGATATATGCATTTTTCATAAACAAATACCAATTTTTTTTAAAATGTACTGCACATCTGCTACTTGATTTTCATTAAAAAAATGTGTGATTTTCATGCATAAGTCTCTGAAACACTGAAATTCCTCTTTAATTCCCACATTTATAGAGAAAGCTTAAAGGAATGCTTTATAAAAAGCTAAGTAAAGATTATTTTAATTTATGAAAATTTAATTAATTTTAAAAGCCATATTGAAATAACTAATACAGATACCTGGAAAGATGCTGACATTTCCTCAGGGTCACTTTCTACAAAAATATTTGCTTTAGTCCACTGCTTCTTAGACAAACCAGTCATTTCACCTATTTTTTTTAAATCTTCACCAAGGACGGTTCTCTTAAAGACAGAGAGCTGGGAATTCTGAGACAACTGATGCCAAAATGTAATCTGTTAAAAAAATGTTTATGAAATGTATTGGAAAGTTTGCAAAACTACAGCAATTTCAATATTGATTGATATCATTATAATATAAATTAGCTTTGCATACAAAATATGATTATACTGCCTAAGTGCAGGAGGCATACAGGAAACATTCTTTAACTTACAGGATCTGAGGATGGCAATTTGTGTCAAAGGTAAAGCCACTATAAATATGTAACTATGATTTTAAAATTGTATTTCCATCATAAACTAGCAATGATTTCCCTTACCTCCATGGGGACTCCCATCGCAAGAGATTAAGAGATATACCAAGAATAATTTTTGTTTTCAAAACTGTAACTGCTACATTGGTGAAATATTTGAAAAGGCAGACTAAGCTAGGTTTAAGGAAAGTCAGAGAAAGATGTGGAATCATGAAATGCCACATGTATCCCCAGTGCTCATCTGATCTTCAGTTTTCAGGATCAATCACATAAACCTTCAAGGGGCTGAAAATTATGGGAAGGATTTTTTTTTTTATATTTAGTTTTAGTTTTAAACTTGTTCTGGTGGTTTCCTGAAATCCAAGGGCAGGGTCAAGGCTTAGAAAGAGAGTACAACAGCATGGAAGCAGCTAGAAAAACTGGTGTCATTAGCATGAGAGCAAGGAAGACAGAAGACATAATCCTTTGACCCTCTAGGCAGCACTGGGATTGTTAGCTCATATATTCCAACCTACTTTCATTAAGTTTTGTTAAGTAGTATTCTGAAAACAATTCTGACCACAATATTTAGAGAGAAATAAGATTTTCTAAGAAACTATATTTATCTTGTGTCTTCTCACAAGTTTCTCAATTTTTCTAGGTAAAGAAAGGCTAGAATCCCCAAACTAGCTAGAAGACCTATATATTTGATAATCTGTGTTATGAATGGATACTCAGCTGGTGAACAGAACTGGTTGCTAAACCATCTTTTCCCCAGTTCTTTATCCATCCTTTGTGCTGAGTTTCCACAGTGTTCGTTGGATCATCAAATTACACAGAAAATGTTCTCCAATTTACTTATTCTTAAATTACAGCTTTAAACAAACAGCTAAAGAACTCAAACCATTTTAGGTCAACATAGCACTCTTGTATTGGAGAGCACTGGTGACTGCCAGCAAGTGTGTCTTTGATCAACAGGCAATCATAGACCTCACTGAAGTTGATGGGTGAGCTGGCCATCTTCCATTCAGGCTAAGGCCAGATCTAACTAGTAACATTCTGCCAGTATAGCTGAACTCATATACCACACCAGAAAATGCTTCTAGAGCGGACACAGCTTATACCGGTAAAACTGAATTTTCACTGGTACAGCTTATTCTAGTCCTCCCAAATAAAATAAGATATGTCAGCAAAAGGGCACTTTTGCCAGTGTAGCTAGGTCTGTCAGGGACCACGCTTCATGACCACCCTGACCAGCATAACTATGCTGGCGGAAGTTTGTAGTGTAGACATGGAATGGCCAAAATGGACAAACAATTAAGCCCCTTTATGGAGTAAAATAACTGAAATCATAGAAGCCACTGCCTAAGGCGACTTGGGCTGCACAGGGAGCCTCAGGAAAAGCTAACTCAGTGACAATAAGTGGGCTTTCCCTGAGGCTGGTTGAGCACACAGGGTCTGGGTCATTAATTTTGTTACAGCTATGTGTCCCAATAGCAGACAAGACTAGAAAACAAGCAGACAGAAAGAGAAGCTTGGAAATAGCAAGCCAGGAAACTATTTGCTGTTTGTTCCCCTTGTGTTCAGGAAAACAGGACTGTCATGATGTGGACCAACCCTGTGTGTCCCCCTGGCAATCAAGGATGGGGCAAGTTCTGCCTTGATTTCCTCTCACCCAGGGTATAAATAAGTCCAAGCAGGTTTTGGGGTACTAAAGGGTATCCCAGTTCAGAGGGTATCATTTATTAACAGAAAAGACCAACACAAAGTATAAGCAAGACAGCAAAGCCCTCCTCGTGTGGGTTCTTCAGTCTAACATCATGGCCCTTTAGTCACAGGGTACTCTCATGCTGAATTCCTCATCTAGAGGCAGGGCTTCTGCAGGAGCATTCTGCCAGGTGCCACTCATCCCTCAACAACACATCGCTCTTTAGCCCTAGTAACTATCTGGGAAGTTCCTTGCCCTCTTTCTTTTTCTTCGGTGCTCCTATTCCTTTTCCTGGGAGCACTGTCTCTGAGGGATTGCTTTCTCTTCATCAGTCCTTTCTCACCAGAAGCCCCTTTTTTCTGGAAGCACCTTCCCTAACTGAGGTTGGGAAACCACTTTATAAAGACCAGCTGCTAGTTTACCAATTAACCATTAAGCAGCCACCTGGTGCAATCAATTACTTCCAGGTGGGCCTTCAGAAGGCAAGACCCAGTCTGCCCATGCCTGACTCCTCATTAAAGGGCCAGTCTCCCCATGAGAAGTAATTTGTGTACATTCTTTGTAAAGAAACACCTGAGTCTATGAATCTAATTTCTCCTCCTAAAGGAAATGACCCAGGATGCTCCATGAATCTGCTAACTTCTTGAGCCAACGGGCAACTGAGGACCAAATTATCAGAGTTCTTGTTCATTACAGTGAGAGTTGCAAGAGCCTTCAAAGAGAAGCTTCAAGGCACTTTGGACTTCTCATTGTAAGACCCATAATAATCTTAAACTAGTATAATAGGTTATCCTGACTATAAGCCTAAGCAAAACACATTTGCTGATGTCAAGCAAGTAAATTTAGAATAAATCACCTGTTTCTTAAAGCCCTCACAGTTACCCTGTCATAATACTAAGTAAAGAGAGGAAATGAGAGTCTACTGATGCTTCACACCACAGCCAAAAAGGATAGTCAGAGTCACAGTAAAAGCATCTGGATCCAATTTTCAATCCATTAAATAATTATGTAATTTAGCAAAAATACAAAAATTGTAATCTACATTGAACTCAAATATGAAAATGCATCACTACACATGTAGAAAAGTAGAGCCAAAACTCCTAACTTTACTACAGTATGTGTATGAATTCAATGGTATATAAAGCTCAAATAAATCTTAGTTCTTCAAATGCCCAGCAGGGAAATACTAGTGCAAGAGTTCCGAGAGCCCAAGAGGAATCTTTTGCATGATATTATCATATCCATATATGCAGTAAATCCTAATATCTATGTAGAAAGTTGAAAAATGGAATTGCTGAGTTTAACAGCTCACCAGGTCAGAGACTAACAAGTCAAAAAAATCACGTTCATGTTGATACACTTCTTCCAGTGTAGGCTCCTAATATTAATCCATAGAATGGCCAAACATAATGAAATAGGTGGGCTCTCAAACTGTGCTAAAATGTGTGATCCTTGTGTTTCCTTTCACTTCTGTCAAGTACATGAGCCACATCAGAGACGACTGATGGAAATACTCGTTGTTGCATTGATTTTTATCTCTATCAGGTTAAGTGGTGGAGAATTGCCCTGTAGCATTTTCTGAAACATTTTATTGTTCCTGCTTTTGAAAACTGTGTGTTGCATAAGATAATTTCCAAGTCTAACCATATCAAGTTTTGTGGTATAAAGTGATTTCATTGGATAAACTGAAAAATGCAAAGAAAGATTAAGTAGCTCATTTTGAAAGATTTCCTATACCTAGCATGCTTTAATCTAAAAAAACACCCTTTGATCTAATCAAAGTTTTCAGAACATATCCTTCCTCCCATCCACCCATCCAGCTTTCTTAAAGCTTCTTGGGAAATCACAATCAGCCTTCTATAGAGTCCACATTTGCATCCTCAACTTTGGAGAAACTACCTCCTCTCCAAAATGAGCCATGACAAGAAATCCATTTCTTTCTAAAACTCCAAAACCATAGACTACTATCATGAGCTAAATGAAGGTGTTTGCTAACTGGCAACTGTAAATGAACCTTTATGTTCCTTCTAAGCTAAAACTAACCATTAGAAATCAAAATATGGAACCCTTGCCCTTCAGCTCCAAAGACATAATTTTCTATGACTTGTGTCAAAAAAAGAATTCAATGCTATTAATAATAATATATATCTTTATCCTGTCTATGGAACATCCAACAGAAGGACACATCACACATTCATGTTCCCCAAACAATGATTGTTAACAAACCAATAAACTTCCCAAAGATCAACTTCTTCTCTTCTGCCCCTTCCTGAAAATAAGTCTGTGTTGAAAGTGCAGCAGAAAACTAGACTTGCTGTCTTACAGAGATTATATTATCTTTTGAGATTTGCATGCCATCATCTGGATGAAGACTAGACTTTCACTAATTTCTAATGAATCCAGGCAATTCAAACACATACAAAAAGTGCAATCTTAAAAAAAGGGTTACTAAAACTTTTTCAGTCTCAATTGAAGGGATACAGCTACCATAGTTACATTTTTATTTCAAACAGTTGCAGATCCTTTGAATAGGTCCCAAAAGAATTGTTCACAGACAGTCATATATTTTGCTAATAGTACTTTTATGCTCAGTTTATGGGATTGTACGATCAAGCTTATCTGAACCGGAAGGCTACTTATCTACTCTGTATAAAGTCTCACAAAGGAGAAACTACACCAGCTAGGACTTCACAAGCTTTTCACAATTGTTTACATTAATGTTCACCAATGAATATTCAACTTTAGTTCCTTATCATAAATTAAACAATGTCCTAAACTTGTTGGTATGCAATATCATTGTCACTTGCTATCTCACTGGAGGAAAGCTGCTGTAAAGATGGGTGATTTGTAAACACCAGTGGAAGCAAGCCTGGGAGGATTCGGATTTTTGTTTATAATACTAACAGGTTTTATATTTAAAAGACAGGTGAAGGAAGGGCTATTGTACCTTGCCATACACAGGCATGCCAAGTGGGAAAGGCAGAGTTTGCTGACCAGGTCTATGTATGCTGTCTGTACATTATCCCAGTCATTGTACACAAGTGGGGTTAGGGTACCGTGACATCTGTTACACCAAACTCTCTAAATAGGTTTTCCCCTTCCACGATAGCACTAGCTGGCAGGCGGGGCCCACACAAAGAGGAGTGTATGCTGAGCCTACCAACAAACAGCAGCACCCACTCTTTCTTTGTGCTCTCAGAGGCACTCTACCCATCTAAGAAATGATGCAGGAGCAGTACGCAGGCAATGCATTACAGCCACCTTCTGGCCCTCTTATTCATTGCATAGGGGGAAGATGCTTGGAAAATGGTCTTCTTTTTACTTCTGATTCTTCACTGCACTTTGTAAAATTGCAAGAATTAAGAAAGGAGATCCTCTTGCCCACTCCAGCACCTTCAGGCCGGGTGAAAGGGCTGGAATGGCATAAACAGGTTCTAAAATCTCTAAATCTCTAGATCCAGGTGGAGTTAGATTCTTCCAGTGCAGGGCAGTCTTAGGCTCCCTCCTAAACACCCCCATTGCAAACCATTAATTTCTGATGACCTGCTTCTGTTTCTTTTCAAAACAGAAAATTCCTAAAGAAAAAAGAATTTTAATTTCATCTTGACATTTCCATTATGTTTTTCATAAAATGGAAAAGAATATCAAAATTTTGACATTTCATTTCATCCCACCTTCTGCCCCTTTTCACCACTGACAGCAATGGAATGAATGAGGGTAAGGATTTGGGAGGTTTTCACCCCTTTCTTTTTTCCTCTTTATTCCCCACTCTAACTTTTCAAGTTTAGAAAAGCTACATAAGCTGCAAAAGGGAAAATAAAATATTGTAACTGTGCAACCCTGTGACTTCCCAAAAGTTGGAAGAGTTGAAAAATTAGGGATTGGAGGGGGGAGTGAAAACCCCCCACTGAAACTTGTGCAATATTTTTTGTTATTGCAATGTTTTTTATGCTCCGTGGCAAAAAGGGAACAAAACCTCAACATTTCAAAAATTAAAAATTAGGAACAATATATATATTTGCGATCCTTTTTGGAAAAACAAATCCAAAGAAGTTCAATATCAAACTCTGCAAAATGCAAACAACTTCAAAATTCCCACATTTCTCACAAAATTGTTTTCTCATTTTTTTTTATGAGCCCTACTCCTGACTCAGCTCTGATGACTTCTTTCTCACTGCTGGTTTCTTAGTGTTGAGACATTTATACAGATGACAGCACTCCCAAGATGGAAATTCCCTGTAAGGGGATTTCCTGACTGGGATAGAGATGGTAGAAAGATTCCATGCCAATCTCTGGTCTTGTAGATGTGCTAGAGAGACTCCAGAGGGAACGGATAGGGCTATTCGTGGCTGTCCACAGTCTCTTGGAGGGTAGCCCGAGTGTAAAAGTAGAACACTTCTGAAGCTATTCTAAGCTAGACAAGAGATTGGCAAAGCCCTGAATAGCAGGAAAAAAGCCACCTTTCTCTTTCCACCCTCACCACCACCCATCTAACTCATCCTCCTGCTGATAAATTCACCTTAGTTAGACTAAAGAATCAGGCCCAATGATCACTTGCACCACTACTCAAATGCAGCCAATTTTTCAACCGACCGCAACTGTAACAGAATTCAGCACCACCACACACCACCTGAGGATATGAAGTGATTGCAATTAATATCAAACAGTTACCTGACAAGGGGCAGAGTCAAGGATAGGACTCCCGAGGTGGGACATGACAGGTTTCATGTTTGCCTGTGGTGATCCTCCAAAATAAATGAATGATCCTGAAAAATAAGATCAGTGAAATATTAGAAACACTCTCTCCCCCAATGGTGAACATTTGTCTGAGAACTAGCCTTTCCTTAATGATCTCATGATGCATATAGAGCCCCTTCATATATTCTAACAAAATGGAATAGCAGTATCTTCAATTAATGCCCCACAGATCATTAGGAAAACGCTGGGACAGACTTTGTTGCCCTGAATGAAACCAAAATGATGCGATGACAGTGTAGGGAGCACTTACCCCCACTCCCAATGCCCCCATGTGGGAAGCCCCATGTACAAGGGTGGGGTACAGGTGGGGGAAGAAGAAATTAGTGACTCCAGCAGCAGTCCACAAAAAGATATGTGACTGTGATATGCGTCTCCCCCTCATTGTGCCTGCAAGTGCTCAGAAGCCACAGTTGAGGGAGCAAACACTGGACATCTGTAACGAAAACTCAAATGCTGGAGATCTGCATTCTCTTTCTCCAACACTACGACTGCCCGACTACCCGCTTCTCCACATTTCCCCCATTCCACTTACAGGGCAGGTCCTGTTCTCAGAGGACAGCAAGGGTGCACAGAAAGTCTGAGGAGATCAAAATAATATATAGACCTCAGCTGGGAGCCCTACAAGATATATTTTAATTGCTTATTAATAGTGGTGTAAATAGTGTTTAGAATCAAAATTAAGTGAAATTCGTATTAGGTACAGCATTCAGCTTATCCTTAACAAATTCTCACGGCAGACTATCAGTGTTTAGGCATGTTAACAATGTTGCAATCCAATGAAATAAGCTATATTTTCCCCTGGGATCCACATTGTTGTCTATGCTAGTGGGGGATGAAAGCTTAATTAAAGATCTAATCTGAATTCTGGCAAACTAACTGCCTTTGGATTTAAACTACAGCAGATGTGCTCAAGACAAAGGTAGGAAAGGATAAACATCTTCAGGGCCCCTAAAGCTGCACAGTTTAGAAGCCATCAGGGCTGCCTTCATGGAATACTGAAAAGTTTTTCATGAAAGTCTATGCAAAGTAACACCCAGGGCTCATTCTTGCCCATTGATATTACCCTCATTACTTTGTATATTAGAAAATCAGTCACTGTGTTGGCTCAGTTATGCACTCAACGATCCATGGGAATGGAGCAGAGGGCTGGATCCAGCCCTTAGTGAATGATGACATACACCATTATATACAGGTCTAAATTTACTTGAGTTGGGACTGAGAGGTGCCAGGCACACCTTCCTGCTATTCTTCACAGCATCAGGGAAGCCATTCTCACTGGTAAACAGGCAATGTTCTCACTAGTATTTCATGGGATACAGCTTTAGTCTTCAACTGAGGCTCCATAGCAGCCCTGCCAGCATAGATTGTGGAGGACATATCCTATCCTGAGCCAGCATTACTTACTTTTCTCTTATGCTGCTTTTCCTCCCTGAGAAGAAGGAAAATTGTGGCCATATTGTACTTTTATAATTACCTGCTGGAACAATTACTGCAGCCAGGGGCACTGTGTGCCCTGCTAAATGCTGACAGTAGCTGGCACAAACCAGGACTGAATCTATCCTGCTGAACTAAGGAACTATGGAGAGCTAACAATGAGATCCTCACCACCACCCCTATGCCAGCCACTTTATGATGTTTAAAAGGGTCAAAGTGGGGTAAAGGAGCCCTAGAATTCTCATATGTAACCAGGGGAAGATCCTCTGTTGGAGACATGGTAAAAGACAGCCATAAGGAGTGCTGGTGTGGCGTTGAAGTCAGGAGGGATGTGTTGATGTGAGGCATAGCATGGCAGGAATATGGGCAGCTCTGCATCTCACAGGGTAACTTGAGGAAGGCATCTGTAACTTAATCAGGCTCCCAAGACTGATCAAGCTACACCTGGGACCTGTCCAGCCCCCCAAGATTGGAAGTGCACAAAGGTGGTTTTAAACCTCCTTTGGATCCTTTTCTTGGGCTGCAAATTTTGTGTCGTGCCTCCTAACTCAGCAGGGTTAGAATGGAGTGCAGTAAATAACGTGTGGGGCCACACACTGAAAGTTGGGGATAAAAATGAAATGATGTAGAACTGTTCATTAAGTGAGCATCGTCCACCTGTGCACTGAAAGAGGCAGGGGTGCTGGGTAAAGAACAGTACAAATCATGTAATTAAAAATTGTATCATTTATACACATGAGGGAGTCAAATTAAGGTGGCACAGGCAACCTTAATTCTGGCATTTCCTAATTTGCAAGTACCTGACTTTGCAACATTAACATTATTTTAATGGTTTTTGTATGCAATACTCATCTATTTTTTTTTAAAAACCCTCTTCCCAATAACAGTGGGAAAGCTTTATTCAAAATGGGCCTTGTGGTCAAGCTTCGAATTAATCTATTCTCCTCTGGACAGTGTAAAATAAATCCTGTGTTTTGATAATACTACAGTCATCAAATGTCTGACCTTGTTGGTTATCATCATGAAAGACACTTTCAGTATTGCACAGTGCTTTGTAGATGGGCCCTCATAGAACACCCTGCACAATAGCAATAATGAGATAGCTACTGACTCAGGTAGAGTAACCATTCAAAGGACATAGCATATGCTCCGCTTGTCCCAAGCAAAAGTGATCAGTATGCCTGTACTGTAGAGAAAATGGTTTAGATTATTTACTTTGGATTCAGTCATCACTTTGGTGGAAAACTTGCCTAGGGAATAACTAAAAGAAAAGACTGTCTGAATACTGGATATAATGTTATAATGATATGATAATATTATGTATGTGAAAGAAGTTGGTTGTCTCCATCCAATGGGCAAGAGCTCAAGGAATCAAAAACCAACATTACAACTGGCATTAATTAGCTCCTCTGTGGTTGTCTCAGAGAAAATAATCATGGTAGAGGAATAAAAACTAAACTCCAATAACTCCTCTATGGACTTCCCAGGAAGAGTACAATAGAGACACATTAAGAGGACTGAAGGAATAAGCCTGTAGTGATGCTGTCCATGTTGCATCTATTATGAAGTTTTTAATCTCCAGTGCTGTCATTCAGGCACCCCTCATGAGCATTAAAAATCACTTTCAGAAGGGAAAATATGAAAGCAAGACTCACCATGTTCACTGTTGGTTGTATGATCTCTCTTAGGAAGTGTTATGTCATTGGAAGTCTCTCCTTTTATTATATTCCAGTTGGCATCCTCGGTGCTTAATGGTCTCCATCCACAAAAATCAGCTTCAAAGTCACATGTAGTATAATTTGCTATTGTGATGAGAAGAATAAGGAAAATCATATATAATAGTTGTATGGTTGAATAGGCCACTCTTATTCTCCTCAGGCATAAACTAATCTGCCCCGTTTAAAAAAAAAAAAAAAAAGAACTAATGGCATGTTTACTGCAATCTGAATCACTTTCTTTGGGGGAAATAACCAATGTCTTGAAAATGTATGTAACATACTAAACAGATTCTTCTCTCCTCGGTTATGATATATGTAATTCTAAGAAAAGTCACTGTTAATTAAGAAGTTCTCGATTTTAACAGAGAAATCTGAATGGAGTTCTGTCGCCTGGTGATTCATTTGCAAAAGTGACAAATACGTCTTGAAATTACAGAAAAGAAAAACTTTTTACAGGAGAAAGCTCACTAAGAATGTATGATAAAAATTCCAAAGGGCCTAAATGGTTTAGATTTAATAAAAATCAATCGTACTTATGAGCTAAGTGCTTAAATCACTTTTGAAAATGGGATTTAGGCTCCTTAATACTTAGACACTTCAGAAAATTTTGAACCAACCATGCCAGGTAATTAAACTGCAATCTGGTTGTCTGAATGACTGCAGATTGGTGGTAAAAAAACAGAATTACAGCCAAATTAAATATTTTTTTAGCATAATAAATTATCAGTATTCTTCACTAGCACAGAATAACAACGTGGAAATGTTATCCACGTCTTTTAGTGCATTTTTCACAGTTGTGGAAAGTAGTGTAGGGATTATACATGGCTCTGACAATGATCCATAAAGCATTTATTACATCATGTAAATATTGTCCCAGATTATGTTTAGTGCTGTGCTTTTCGCACTTTGCAAACATAAAACAGCATACAGCTCTGCTCATACAGCTTAGTATTGAGATACTACACTACTGCTCAGACAAAGGCCTACCCAACTATTTATGTCTTATGCTAAAAAACAAAACACTAAATTCAGTGCCATTGAATTAGCTCTACAATGCACATTTAATTTTAATCTAATACACTGGTCCCCATTTGATGTAGTATATTAGTTAAACACGGTGCTTATATTATTCAACTTATCTAATTAAGAAATGCTTAGGCTTTTCACAAGGTATCTTGTTAATTAGACTTAAATTGCTAATATATTAATGTAGAGTATGCAAATTGCTATCCAGTTTAAGGTATCTTGCTGCATACTAATTAAATACCTAGACCCCTAGGTATCATGCTTACTTTAGGCAGTCATTTGATGTAGGCAGTCTGAAAAAACGAAGAATGCATTTACATTTTCTTTACTTAAACAGGTATCTATTTCCTCTGCCTTCCCTCTCCTCCCCCTCCAAACATTGGCAAAGGTTTTCTGTATGAGAAACTGAAGATTTGTCTACATAGTCAGTTAATGTGCAGCAAGCTGGGGAGTTAAATCTATAGGGTCCTACTTGGCTACACAATAATTGGTCATGTGGACCCTGGTACCATGAACTAAATGTTCCATATTGCACTTGGACCGACCGCTAACTGCAGCAACTCAAAGCACACAACAGAAGGTTTTATGTGTGGAATAGGGATCCACATGATAACTTCGTGAACAGCGGGCTAGCGCACTGTACATTCCCGGCTTGCCATACACAAAGTCTCCATGTGGACAAGCTCACAGTTGTTGAAGAAAAACTATTAGTCAAGTGAGATCAGATTTCAGCAAGACACCTCTTTTATTTCAAGCAATTGCAGGGAGAGACAGTTAATTGACAGAGTATCCCCGTCCATTAAGTGAGCTCTTATCACTTGCAGATTTCCAGAGTATTTATAAAAGAAAGCAGTGTCAGTACAACTAGTACAAACCAGATAAAAACAGCACGACCATAAGAAAAGACTGACGCAGCAGGTGGAGGAAACTCATCTTTTGAAACATTCCGTCCTTATCTTAAACAACTCATAGTTTCTGCTGACTGTTAGCTATTGCAACATCTTTCTTTTACATACATGCTTTCTTATGGGCAAGTTTGAGGGCCACTGAGTTTTGTTTCAACACTCCCCCCTTTAGTCCTTTAAGCACTATTATGCCTCACACTTGAAATTTTACAATTTATTCTTTACCCTTAAAAATTATTATTGTTTGCTGGTTCTGACTTTTGGAGAACATCTATCCTCCAAAATAAGTAAAAGATCTTAAAAGATTCGAAGGCATGGGACATTACAATTTTTATAACAACCAATTTTAAACTACAAACTCTAATTTATCATTACACATACTTAAAATTTAAATCAAAGATTAAAACATGTTAATTAAGCAGCTTTAATGTCAGAAGTGGCAAATTCTTTGTCTTATGATTCTCGTGAACCATAGGTAAAGCCTTACATTTCAGGAACCATTTGAAACCCAATGCTAAATGCTGTCCCTTTAATACTCTCTCACAAATTGAAATAGGTAGCAAAAGAACTCCAGCCAGTTCCTTTTAGATCATCACTTTCTCCACACAGTATACCCCCCTGGGCCTGGCAGGGTAATGGGCACTGCTGTGTGGTTCGGACAAAGGACTGATCCTGGCCTATAAATGTTTTAGTGATTGAGAATATATTTGGGTACAGTTTTAGGGTTACAAGCCATGGTTGCAATGTCCTGATCCCAAAGAGTGTTATTAGTCCTGACAACTGATTCCTGGTACCTTTTAGACATCTCCTCATACCAATCAAAATATATATCCCACTGTTCTTGTGGGGTCCTGCTACCCCTAGACTTTAAAGCCGCCCATAAACAAACAACCTTATCCAAATAAAAGGTTCCTTCTAAAGGAAACTGCTTTAACAAATCACCTTTGGTATACCTAGATCATTTTTCCAGAAACTTAAAACTTTTATGGCCATATAATAGGCTGGTGTCCCCTTGGGTGGTACTGGGATCTCCTTTGATCCTCTACCTCCCAGTTCACTAGTCCTCAATTCGCACAAGCTTTCACACTTAGGAAAGACAGGTTGGGAAATCCTTCCCGGACCTTTAAGGGAGGCTTGGCCAGGGAAGAAACACCAGCTAACATACAGGAAAAGACTCTGTCGCTCTGCCGTTGAGGAGAGCAGCAGCTAATTTCCTGTACAAGACTCTGGCGTTCAAGACCCATAAACCTTAGCCAATCCTTTTTAGTCCTTCAGGCTCATGAACTGCCATTGACGGTCTTCCAGAAAATACCATCCTGGCCACTATGGACGTAGAGGCTCTTTACACTAACATCCCACACAAGGAAGGATTACAAGCTATTAGAAGAACTATCCAAGATGATGACACAGCTAAACTTGTGGCTGACCTCTGTGACTTTGTACTCACCCACAACCATTTCAGATTTGAAGATAATTTATACCTTCAAGTCAGTGGCACTGCTATGGGTACCCGCATGGGCCCACAATATGCCAACATCTTTATGGCCGATTTAGAACAACGTTTCCTCACGTCTCATCCCAAAGCCCCTCTACTTTACCTACGCTATATTGATGACATCTTCATCATCTGGACCCATGGTAAAGATGCCCTTGATAATTTCCATAGAGATTTCAACCATTTCCACAACACAATCAAACTTAGCCTGGAACACTCCACACAAGAGATCCACTTTCTCGACACTACAGTGCAAACTAGCAATGGGCACATAAAGACCTCCCTATACCGCAAGCCTACTGATCGGTATAGTTACCTACATCCCTCGAGCTTTCATCCAAGACACACCACACGATCCATTGTGTACAGTCAAGCCCTAAGATATAACCGCATTTGCTCTGATCCTTTAGACAGAGACAGACACCTTCAGGATCTCTACCAGGCATTCTTAAAACTACAGTACCCATCTGCAGAAGTGAAGAAACAAATTGACAGAGCCAGATGGGTACCCAGAAGTCAACTACTTCAGGAGAAGCCCATGAAAAACAACAACAGAAAGCCACTGGTCACCACCTACAACCCCCAAGCCAGACCTCTTCAACACATCATCAAAGATCTACAGCCTATTTTACAAGATGATCCCTCACTCTCTCAAGCCTTAGGAGACAGACCTCTCCTTGCTTTCAGACAGCCCCCTAACCTTAAAAGGATACTTACCAGCAACTACAGATCATACAACAGAAACACTAAAGCAAGAACATATCCCTGCAACAGACCACGCTGCCAACTTTGCCCTCATATCTACACTGATGACACCATCACAGGGCCTAATCAAGCCACCTACTCCATCAAGGGCTCGTTCACCTGCTCATCCACCAATGTGATTTATGCCATCATGTGCCGGAAATGCCCCTCTGCCTTATATATTGGACAAACAGGACAGTCTCTGCGCCAAAGAATAAAGGGACACTAATCTGACATCAGAAATTGCAACTACAAAACCAATAGGGGAACACTTCGATCTCTCTGCTCACTCCCTTGATGACGTGTTAATAGCTGTGTTGAAACAGATGAATAACAAATCACAGCTTCAAAGAGAAACTGCAGAACTTGAACTTATATGGAAATTTGACTCAGTTGTCTTGGGGTTAAACAGGGACTATGGATTTTTCTCTCATTACAACAAGTGATTTGACCTCACCCTCCTCTATGTGCTGTTCCCCAGTGTTTGAATCCTAACACCTATTTTGATTTGCTGTTACAGCCTGACCTGATCCTATGTCATACACTCCCCTGCATTTAATTTCCTCCCATTCTGTAACTTTCCCACCTTCAAAGCGTCTGACGAAGTGGGATTTTCTCCCACAAAAGCTCATGCGATAAATAAATCTGTTAGTCTTTAAAAGTGCCACAGGACTCTGTTGTCTTTCTACAATAGACTAACACGGCTACCCCTTTGGAATTGGTGACTCTGGTGAGTCTGACACAAACCTCAATTCACACTGGTCCCAAAGGACAAATACACAATTTACACACAAGCATTCGCTGACACTAGCCTTTCTCCTTCCTCTTTATAATGTGCACAATTTTAAACCTCAATTCACACTGGTCCCAAAGGACAAATACTCAATTCATACAGGAACACAACGAGAAAGAAAGGACAGGAGGGAATGCTCAAGGCAGCTGAGCTAACAGTCCGCTGAGCCCGTGGAGGGAGGAAGGAAAGTTTAGGGTGGAATCATTCACCCCTTCTGAGCCACAAGGTTCCACTGAGCCCCCTTGCTTTCAAAACTCCACACAGGACAGTCTTGGGGCGGCTAGACTCAGCTTAAGTCTCTGTCTTGGGCAGCAGTTAAACTCAATTCACACAACAACATCTTCTTAACTCAATTCATACCAAAAATATAGAGATCTCTTTCTTACCTAAGTTGATGCATTGCTTAAACTTGATTTCACAGTTCTGGATAGCGCTGGCTGCAAAAACGGAGGTCCACCGCCGCGAACAGCCCTCTCCAAACTCCAATAGAGATTTCAAAAGGTCTCTTACCTCTGTGTGTGGTGTCTGGAGTCAGAGAGAGGGAGCAGCCCGCGGAGGACGGCACACACCCCCTGCAGCGTCTGGCGATCCAAGTCAAATCACCAAACTGTTGAAGAAAAACTACTAGTCAAGTGAGATCAGATTTCAGCAAGACACCTCTTTTATTACAAGCAATTGCAGGGAGAGACAGTTAATGGACAGAGTATCCCCGTCCATTAAGTGAGCTCTCATCACTTGCAGATTTCCAGAGTATTTATAAGAAAAAGTGGAGTCAGTACAACTAGTACAAACCAGATAAAAACAGCACAACCATAAGATAAGACTGATGCACCGGGTGGAGGAAACTCATCTTTTGAAACATTCCATCCTTATTTTGAACAACTCTCAGTTTCTGCTGACTGTTAGCTATTGCAACATCTTTCTTTTACATACATGCTTTCTTATGGGCAAGTTTGAGGCCCACTGAGTTTTGTTTCAACATGGTGCATGGGCTGCATGGTACCAATCAAAAAGATCTTCCATAGTAAGTGACTGTACAAAGAGATTATTATTTGTGTAGCACTAAAGTGGCTAGAAATTTTATACATTGGCCAGAAGTTGCATCTCCAAATCAGATCTATTCAAACCTAAAATCCTGTTTTAGTTATCTAGGCTGTCGTCACCGCTTGGATTTTAAATCTGTAGACTTTCTATAGAACCTTAAAAAACGGAAATCAAGACAGGGCTAACGCTGCCTAAATACTTCATGAAATAACAGAGATATCTTATATGGGATCCGAGAAGGTTCTAGCTTGGCTCCCTTTTTATTTAATGTGCACTTAGGTCGACTGGCAAGTTTCATGGAGAAATAGGAATCACAATATCTTTGATATGGTGATGACACCAGGTCTCTATTACCATTTCATTTGACTTGTGCAGTCAAGGGCCATGCCCAGTGTTACGCAGACTGGGACATGGCTGAGAACTAGCTGATGAAACTATATTCAGATATACAAGAACAATGCTAGTAGGTTGGAAAAAGCAAGCAGAATTTAGCAAGGATAACATCTGAGGCAGTTTATGATATATTCACATTCGGGAGCCTGGTGAAATCCCAGCTACTTATAGCAGTATTGGCTAATACAATATATTTCATCACTGTCTCTCAAAGAATTTATGATAGTTTCTTTTCTATGTGAACCTTGCATAACCATCATCCATTACCTTGTCACCTTCTAGTAAAATCTGGATTACTAGAACAATATCATTCATAGATCTCAATGTTCTTTACAAAGGTATGCTTCATCATCATCCCCATTTTACAGAGGTGATAACAGAGGTGCAAAGAGGTTAAGAATGTAGCCAAGATCACACTTTCTCAACCATGCCGCCTCCCTCAACACCAGACTGCTGTAATGAATTTTACCCCAAGGTACATCTTAAATCCATTTAGAAATGGAGATCATGCAGAATGCAGCTGTCCATTTGCTAGCAGCATAGCTCACTTTGAGCACAATATGCCAGTGTTCTATGATATGTCTAGGCTGTCTGTTGGGTCCTGGATGGAATTTGAGATGTTGATTTAATTCAGTAAAACCTTAAATGGTGGAGGATCTGCCCTACTTACTAGAGAGTCTACTTCTCTCAACCAATGTGATAATGCATAGCTGAGATCACTGTAGGTACTTGAGTGGAAACTCCATTGGTTTAATAAGAAGTTGGCTGTTTGCAAGATATTCCCTATTAATGGACCTCAGTTTTGAGGTTCACTTCATCTTGATATGAAATAAGCTTCTATAAATTTACTTTTAGGACACACAGCAAAGGCCAGGTACTTTCTGGACTTCTGGAGAGGGTAGTGGAAGATAAAGGCTGCAATTCTGAGAGTTGAGGACAATTTATTCATGGAACTTTTTATTGAGGCAAAGTTACAATAACACATTAACATACTACATTGCACCTTGCTTGTTCAAGATTAATATTCAAAGAACTAAAGATTCTGGCTTACTTGCTGGGGAGCCCTCCTCTGAGTATACTAGAAAGAGTGGACAAATTTCTAAACTCCAGTCCTCTTTTTGACACTTCTCTTCTGTACGTACATTGTGATATAACTTTTTCAGTGCAACAACAGTCCACATATTACTATTCTACAATTCTATAGAAGAGTGTCACAGTTCAGAGAACCTGAACCTGTAATTCTCCTTCTGTGTTCTACTAAAGGCATCTACTCTCGGCTCCCAGCTCCTCACCCATCACTTTTCTTGTACACAGACACATGTCTCTCTCCTCCCTGACCAGGGTTTTTCCACACTGTACAATACCCTGCCTCCTCATAAACAGGTCAGCTTCTGCACTTTGCTTTCTCTTTGAAGACTGTGAACACTATAACTGCCAGCAGTCATAAGTTATCACACAGCCATTTACAGGCAAGCACTTTTATTCCTAAGGTTAAAGCATTACAGAGAAAACATAAAGCCAATAAAAGTTCCTATACACATGATAAAAGCTTGTCAGAGGTCTTGCATCTTTCTGGTGGGGGCCTCAGGAAGCCTAAGTACTTCTAGCCCTTCCCAGGAAGGATTGGGGGTCCCTGTTGGACAGAAGGCCCTGAATCAGTTTGAGTTCAGGCCATCCATTCAAAAGTCTTTTCTTTACCTGTTGGTCTCTGGAGAATCCAGTTTGAACTAGTATATGTGAGCCCCTCCATGTGGTACCTTTCGACTGGTGTTGCAATCTGAGTGAATTTGCCTAATCACCCCACACTGTTCTAATTCCTGGAGGAGGTGTGGTCATCATACCTTCTGGAAATACATACAGTTCCTGGCCCACAATGATACATAAAATTATTACAGTAAGCTCTCATGAAGATATTGCAGGAAATCGCCATGTCTGTCAAAGAGGAGTCACATTTTCCCAATAATGTGCAATACAGAGTCTAGCTGTTAACAGTAAAAAAAATAATTTGTCATTTTGTTTAAAATGCAGATCCTGTATTGGAGCATTAAGTAAACAGGTGAGAAAATCTCTAGGAAGCCAGCATTTTGTCATAAGATAAGGGTCTTTAATAATTTCCTCCCAAAACTTGACTTATTCCTGGACACACCACCATATATGCAGCTATGTTCCTCTTTCCCTGCAATCCCTCGAACAAAGCACCTCCCTACTAGGAAAAATATGATTGCTCTGAACTGGACTCAGATGTTGTTTATATAGTAATTTATTACAAAAATATTATTAGCTACACAAATTGAAGATATATATCCCCTTTCCCATAGACACAATCATCCAAATCAATGTATTGGTCTAAATACCTCTCCTATCTTTTCTTTGGCTTATTTTCTTATCAGCATCTTTTTCAGCCAAAATTGTGTGTATCTTAGAAATTAAACCTTTTGTTTCAGTCTGCTCTTTGGTCAACTCCTGAAATGTTGCTTAAGGCCTAGACAAAGCCACCTCAAATCCAGATTTCTTAATAAAATGTTTGATTTGAACATACTGAAAACGCAGAATATTTATATTATTTACATTGTTAATTTCTCATGGCATGCTTTTAAAATCAGGACTAAGGAATAGCTGCTCAAATTGAATAATCTCAGCTCTTTCCCATAATGAATAGGCACTTTAATAATCAGGAATTTATCGCTAAGAAATATTAAAGAAAGCAGTTATGAGAGATTGCCTCAGTGACAGGAATTTAGAAATTGTGTCCAAAGCTGCAAGGGGCGTCTAGATGAATGAGTGACTTCTTATTTTTGGCTACCTACATTTATTCTAACCCAATAACAACTGTGAATAGCTTTATTTGGTCTCTAGCCTTTTACCCATTCTTTTATCCAGTTTTACCCATTGTTTGGATGTTCAATTGTTACCCCAAGAGATCACATCTTTTAATTGTTGTTTAAGATTCCATATAAACTTTAATAGCTCATACTACCATGTTGTTACTACCATTCAATTTATTTTTTATCTGGAGTATGGGGTATGCTGGATCTGCTTTAATTTGCTAGTTTACACAATAATGTGTTTATGTGCAATGTCAACAGTGCCTAAACTTTATATATGCTTTTGAAGAACAGATGCATGAAGTAAAACTTCCACCCATGACCAACTATAATGGTCAGATATCGATTTTTGTCTCAGCACTATGCGAGAGACAGCTTTAGTATTCTGGGTAGAATGGAATTCATGGGTAACAAAAGTTAGACTTTGGACCAGTGGGAGCATGTTAATGGCAGTGTGCTTTTTTCTATCACACCCACAACATAAGAAGCTACCTTCCACTGTTGACAATAACTTTTGCTTCTAGTGCTGCACATTCTTTTCTACCAGGTAAAGGGAATGCTCTGGTAGTCACATGGCAGGAAGTGGAAAACCTACTCTAACGCTCAAAAGACAGAGCTATGGCAAGGGATTTTGGAAGTTTTAGTCCCCTCCTACCATGCCAATTGTTAGTATAACAAATTGTAAGCAGAGCTGACAATGCTTCCTATGGGCATGGTTGCCCAAAAGTTCTGTTTATAAGACCCTGTTTTCACTTGGCTATAAATGTGCCAAACTTTAATAATTTGAGAGGAAGTTTTCTATGCCAAATGTCTGTGAATGAATTATTTTTCTCTAAAGTAAAATGGTTCAGTTGTTTCAGAGAACAAGACTAGGGGAATTTTCTTTTTTTTAACTTGGGAAAAAATGAAAACAATTTTGTTGTCAATTTCTCCCATTTACATGCTTTGTAGCAAGAATTTATATTTTGGCAGGACATGCCAAGGATATGCCTTTTGTCATCTTTCTGAAAACTTGCCCAAATTTGGTACTTATTAATAAAAAATAAAATAAAATCTCAATTTGTACATGCTCAGCAGAGTCTAGTTCGTTTGGCAGCTAAGTTCTCCAGAGGTTCTATCTGTGCTGAGCAGGCTCCATCCCAGGGTTTGGGGGTCTGAATAGAACTTGCCCTGAAACTGGCACATCTAGTTGCTAGAGCTTGCAGTGGCGCTGGGCACAGGAGCTGAGAGCAGTGAGACAGTCTCTATGATACTCTCAATGCTCACCTTATTGCTGTGCAGGCAGAGCTGGAGGACAAAGAAGAGGAAGCTGTGAGACTGGAATGCAGGGGGATGAGAAATGGGTTTGGGAGTGTTGCATGATGCAGAGAATGGGAAGGAATAGAAGGGGACAGGAGTCAGAGCAAAAGAGGAACACAGGAACCATGTGGGCAGAGGTAGAAGAGAGGGGAAAAGAGACAAGAACAGGAGGTAAATGGGGAAGGGATTGAGGGAGTATATATTGGCAGAGGGGAGGAGAGGCAGAAGCTAGGAAATGAATAGGAGGAGAGGGTGGAGCAGGAGCAAGGGGATGTGCAGGTGCATTGGCAGATGAGCAAAGTGTTGGAGATTCAGAAGCAGAGGAGAGCAGAATGGGTGCACAGTGATGAAAGAATCTGTAACCACCAGAGCACACTCCTTTTACAAAACCTGGAATTAAACCCAGGAATCTTGAGTCACCACATTGCTCTGGTGTTAGCGAATACATGAGAAACCCACTGGCAAAGTACGTGTCTCATGCCATATACCGGCTGGATCACACAAAGGATCTTGTTACTATTAAAGTAACTTCATTAGTTCAAGTAATATGTATGTGCTATGTAATAAAAGATACAAACCCTGAGGATGACCAAAGTTGTAAGTGAATATGGTTCTACATGACAGAATTTCTGCTTTTAAAAGGGTTTTTATTGCCATTTATAGTGTGTGTATGTATGTAGACTTAGAAATTTACATTATAAAGAACCTTGCGTTAAAAGAAAATAATTAAGGTTGGAAAGTCAAGCACTCAAAAGTTAGGGAATGCCAGAATTAAGTTTGGCTGTGCACCTTTAATTGAGCATCAAATAAAGTTTTAATGGGCATCTTTAACTCTGGAATGTCCTAACATTTCAGTTTGATTTTGTAACCTAAATTTTCTTTGAATGGTTCTTTTTAAAATGTAATAATAATTGCTGCCCCTTTGGCCCACACATTCCTCCAAAAGTCAGAGCCTTGCTGGATTGGTTCTACCAAGATCTGAAATTGGTAATACGAGTCAGAAATATTCTTGCAGTAAACTTGTTCACGTATAAAAAAAAAAACAGAAAAAAAAACCACAACTCTTTTTTTGCCTGAACACTGTAGGAACAACTAACAGCAAGCTGTTTCCTTGCTCAGAAATTGTCAACTCTGCCACTTAAACAAAATCTGTACCCAAGAAGGTTCATCCGACTAATTCCTCTGAGGATTGTGCTGACAAGTCCTGCTGGTCATCTCTGCATCTAAGCCTATTGCTACACTAGAAAAGTTACAGCAGAGCAGCTGCCCCAATGCAAATGCGCTGCCGTAAGCTGTTTAGCGTAGCCATCGTACGCTGACAGAACAAAACTCTCCCATCACCTTTATTAATCCACCCCCAACAAGTGGTTCTAGCTATGCTGGTGGCATATGCTCTCCCACTAAGCTAGCACTGTCATTACCAGTGCTTAGGTTGGTGTAACTTGTATCACTCAGGAGGTGATTCATTCATACCTCTGAGCTATTTAAGTCATACAGACATAGTCTAACACATTCAATTTGCAAATGACATCCTCACCACTGTGTATGCAACCAGAGAAACACCTCAGTCCATACAACTTGCCTCTAAGTTGCAATGTAGCCTGCTGTCTTGCACAGTCACCACCACGATCAGCAACCGTTTTTGTTAAATAAAAGGGGCGCAGCTGCTTCATCTAAGGAACATGAAAGAGAATATTTGGTACAGCCATTGGCTTTAATGAAGTTTATGACCGCCTTTGGATCTTAAATCCACCTGCCAGGAGCCATTAACACCTTTTGCACAGCAATATATGGATTTCATAATTCGGAGTCATTACACTAACAGACGCTTTGAAGATGGGAAATTTACAGAATGGGAGGAAATTAAATGCAGGGAAGCGTATGACATAGGATCAGGTCAGGCTGTAACAGCAAATCAAAATAGGTGTTAGGATTCAAACACTGGGGAACAGCACATAGAGGAAGGTGAGGTCAAATCACCTGTTGTAATGAGAGAATAATCTGTAGTCCCTGTTTAACCCCAAGGCAACTGAGTCAAATTTGCATACAAATATGAGTTCTGCAGTTTCTCTTTGAAGCTGTGATTTGTTATTCATCTGTTTCAACACAGCTATTAGCAAATTGTCAATGGACTGAGCAGAGAGATTGAAGTGTTCCCCTATTGGTTTTTTAGTGTTGCAATTTCTAGTGCCAGATTTGTGTCCATTTGTTCTTTTGCGCAGAGACTGTCCTGTTTGTCCAATGTATAGGGCAGAGGAGCATTTCCAGTACATGATGGCATAAATCACATTGGTGGATGAGCAGGTGAATGAGCCCTTGATGGACTAGCTGGCTTGATCTGGTCCTGCGATGGTGTATTCTGTGTAGATATGAGGGCAAAGTTGGCAGCATGGTCTGTTGCAGAGATATGTTCCTGCTTTAATGTTTCTGTTGTTTGATCTGTAGTTGCTGGTGAGTATCTGTTTAAGGTTGCGGGGCTGTCTGTAAGCAAGGAGAGGTCTATCTCCCAAGGCCTGAGAGAATGAGGGATCATCTTGTAGAATAAGCTGTAGATCTTTGATGATGTGTTGAAGAGGTCTGACTTGGAGGTTGTAGGTGGCGACCAATGGCAATCTGTCTTTTTTTTTCCTTGGGCTTCTTCTGTAGTAGTTGACTTCTGGGTACCCATCTGGCTCTGTCAATCTGTTTCTTCACTTCTGCGGGTGGGTACTGTAGTTTTAAGAATGCTTGATAGAGATCCTGAAGGCGTCTATCTCTGTCTAAAGGATCAGAGCAAATGTGGTTATATGTTAGGGCTTGACTCTAAAAAATGGATCATGTGGTGTGTCTTGGATGAAAGCTCGAGGGATGGAGGTAACTATTGCGATCAGTATGTTTGCGGTACAGGGTGGTCTTTATATGCCCATCACTAATTTGCACGGTAGTGTCCAGAAAGTGGGTCTCCTGTGTGGAGTGTTCCAGGCTAAGTTTGATTGTGGAGTGGAAATTGTTGAAATCTCTATGGAAATTGTCAAGGGCATCCTTACCATGGGTCCAGATGATGAAGATGTCATCCATATAGTGTAAATAAAGTAGAGGTGCTTTGGGATGAGATGTGAGGAAGCATTGTTCTAAGTTGGCCATAAAGATGTTGGCATATTGTGGGGCCATGCGGGTACCCATAGCAATGCCACTAACCTGAAGATATAAATTATCTTCAAATCTGAAATGGTTGTGGGTGAGTACAGTCACATAGTTCAGCCACAGTTTTGCTATGGCATCATCTTGGATAGTTCTTCTAATGGCTTGTAAGCCACATTTGTGTGGGATGTTGGTGTAAAGAGCCTCTACTTCCATAGTGGCCTGAATGGTATTTTCTGGAAGTTCACCAATGGATTGGATTTTGGTTTTGGTTTAACAAATCCCAGCTTTCTCAGCTAATTACATATATAGCAATGTAAATCACAGATCTTTTCACCATACATGTTTACTTCACTCACTGTAACTATCGTAGTAAAAATGCAAATTAGCTATATAAAACAGTCAAATATTATCAAATCATCAGAAGAAACTATGGGACAGTTCCCTGCTACAAACCAAAGTTTAGTAAATTCTCTAGAGCTGGTAGAATTTGGAAAAAATACTTCATGCTAATATAAAAAAAATAGTAAAGTAAAATCATCCTACAAAACAGCTAGATCATAAAAAGCAAGTCAAATCCAATTGCCTGTACTGACTGTCTGACTTCAATTTTGTCCCTACATAATTCAGAAAATTTAAGATGTACCTGTAAACGTTTAATCAAGTTTGAAGAAAACTACTGTACTTAAATTGATGTCTGAAACCATGTAATTCAGTTGCTCACTATATTTTTCATTTCTGAAACATTAATAAACTCTGAGAAATGTTCTATACCAATTAAAACAGCACAGTTTATAATATTCATTATAAACAGCCATTTTGAATATTTTTATCTGGATCTTGAAGTTATTATAGGGAATGCTTCATCATCCATTAATCATGGAGTAAATGTTATACACAATTTATAACTTTGGAGGATTCGTATGGCAGTTATGTAAGTTACACAGATGGTAAAGCATATTCTTTGTATTTTTTCTATTGCCTAATGTACCATCAAAGCTTAAGTTATTCATGTCTAATGAATAATTTCATAAGATGCAAATTGAAGAAATGTATTCCAAATTTTAAAAGAAAAACTAATATAGAATCCTAATTTTCAGAAATTAATAACTTTCTTCCAGTGGAAGAAAAATGAATTGTATTTAAAAAAAAAAGAAACCTCCTGCTTGCATTAATTTTAACGGCAAAGCCCCATTTTTACACTAAGCTATTTTTCAGGTGTCTTCCTGTGACTAATAAAGCAATAAACTGTACTGTTAGTAACATATCTCTGTGTAGCAAAAGGGTTTTGTTGGTGTAAGAGCAGAATGTTTCCCAAAGGTAACATTGAATTTCAGGATACAAGCTGAGTTCACTAAAATAACAACATTTACAGATGAGATCGATGTAGTTTTCATTTAAAAATATCATTTTCTTTTTAAAAAAATTGTAAGGAAAGGAGTGAATAACTTGTAACAAATGGTGACATTCATCAAATCATTTTTTTCTCCTTGCAATTTGGATCATGAGAACTTTCACAGTTGCATTGGATACAATCCCTTTTTTAAACAGATCTAAATAAACTCTTATGTTTGGAGAGCACTAGGCTGCCGATAACTGAGGAGAATTGGGCCTTCTCCACACTACAGAGTTTTATCAGCACAAGTAATGCTGGTGTACAGCCACTGCTGTAATTACATTTATGTTGTATGTCCTCACTATATTCCTTGTTTCAGTGCAATGCATTCATACTACCAGCTCTTTCATCAACACAGGAATCAGTGCACTGTGGGTAACTATCCTACTGTGCAATTGAGGACAGGGCACTTTGGGAAGGGTTTGCAATGCCTCATGGGACAGGTACAACATCACATAATGGTTTCTGAATCCCATCACTCCACAGGCATCAGACTAGATTGACAACCACTTTTGATCTGCCCTGTCAGCCAAACTGACATAAACAAACATAAACTGCTGAACATAAACACTAAAAGTCCATAGAAAAGTGTGACTGGGGGAAAAGAGGGGGAGGGTGAGTGAATGAGAGCAAGAGGATGAGAATTGGGGGACAGTGAGTGTGTCCTCATGCTGTTTCTTTAAATTCAGACAGCAGCAGAAAGCAACCAATCCTGAGGCAGGAGCTGGAGCACAAACAGCTGGTGTCCCCCAACTCCTCCACCCCAGCTCAGTTGAGACCGGTATACCTGCAGAAGGAGGGAGACCCCCTGATATCAGCCTCCATCTCCCTCCCTGGCTCTGCACAGCACATCAGGAGTCTTTCCCCCTCCCCTGTAGTAACGATAGAGTTTTTCCCTCAGATCTAAGACCTCAAATGTAGCGCAAAAGTTTGTTTCTCACCAAGAGAAGTTGGTCCAATAAAAGATATTACCGTATTTTTCGGACCATAAGACGCACCTGACCATAAGACGCACCCCGTTTTTAGAGCAGGAAAACAAGAAAAAAATATTCTGAACCAAATAGTACCGGTATACTAAAATATTTATTAAAATATAGCAAAATACGGTAATATTTAACAGCGTAAACTCAACAGTGGTGTTAAGAACCAGCATCACTTCCATTAACAAATGAGGAAAGACTTAGAGGCTCAAGCACTTTTCTAGTTTTCTGGAAACCCCAAAAACTCATCATCGCTAGTGTCAGAATTTATGAAGCTCAGTTGCTCACAATCACTTATATCACTTTCTTCGCTATCTTCATATATGATATGATCTTCAGTTCCATCTAAGACATTGCTAATGCCACATTTTTTGAATGATCGTGCAACGATTTCCTCCTTCACTGACTGCCATGATGTTTTAACCCATTCACAAACTTGAGTGATAGTGGGCCTCTTCATTCGTCCAGTAGGAGTCAGATCATGATTCCCAGCAGCCATCCATTTGTTCCACTCTTCTCTCATAAAAACTGTAAATGGTTTGTTGATTGAAACGTCGAGAGGTTGCAACTGGCTGGTAAGACCCCCAGGAATTACAGCTAGATGAGTCTTCACCTCTTTAAATCTGTTTTTTGTTGTTTCGCTAATATGTGCTCTGAACTGGCCAAGCACTAATAAAGCAGATTTTTTCAGAAGCCCTCCAGGACGTTTGGACCACACTTTTTCAATCCATACTTTCATTCCATTTTCGTCCATCCATCCTTTTTCATGAACATGCACAACAACTCCTCGTGAAATAACGTCTTTTGGAAAGGTTTTCCTTTTGAAAATTAGCATCGGTGGCAATTTGGTGCCGTCAGCACAGCAGGACAACACAGCAGTGAAATGTGTTTTCGCATGTCCTGAGGTTTTCACGGTTATTGTTTTGGCACCTTTGAGGTCAACCGTCTTATTAGATGGCACATCAAAGGTTAGCGGGACTTCATCCATATTCCCAATCTGGTCCATTGGAAAATCATTTTTTTTCCTAGCATCAATTACAAATTTATGAAAAGACAGAATCTTCGATTCATATTCTTGTGGCATTTTTTGTGCAATTCTAGTTTTGGTGCGCATAGCAAGGCCGCTTCTCCTCATAAATCTGTAGCACCATGATGGTGAGCCAGTAAAATCCTTAATGCCTTTCTCTACAGCAATGCGTTTGGCTTCATAAATGATCATTTTTGTAGAAACTGAGAAGCCCATATTCCGGTGACGTGTGATCCATTCTTTCATCCATTTCTAACTGTGGCCATTTTGCAGCATGCCCACGAAAAGTGTGCTTAGTTTTATCAAGTTTTTGAAGCTGATCCTCCTGTTTCCTCCACTCTCTTATCATTTTTTCAGTTGGAGGTGGCCCAAAATGTCTCTTCGCTGCTCTGTTTCCATGTTCTTTTGCATATTTTACTACCTCCAGTTTAAACGGAATTTTATATGCTAATCTTTTCATTTTTGACATTTTGTACCATTAGAGAATTGGTGTTTTTCTGAGGAAAATACAGTGACGAAAGAACTGTCAGTTGTTATGAGAGACATATTACCGTACACATCAGTAATTTGACTCATACCGTTTGGCGATGCACATGGGTTACCGTAAGTCTTAATCCATGCATCGCCAAGCGGTATTACTATTAAAGGGCACCAACCAGCCTGACAGGCAGGGCTGTGCCAGGAGGCCGAGGCTGTGCCGGAGCGGAGCCGACCCCGGCCCTGGGCCGGGAAATCGAGGGGGCCGGCGGGTGGGAGCCTGGCAGCCTGCCCCAGCCGCGGCCACCCCACTGCCCCAGCTGCATGGAGCAGGCAGGCAGGCACGCGCGCATGCCAATGTTCCCTCTAAGGTTTGGCGGCTTGTGTGCAAAATTTTCAAGCCGTGTGCAAAACTTTTTCTGAATAAAATTTTTGTGTAAACTCACACGACAGAAATTATAGGCATTAATTGAAGTTAAAGTAATTGAAAATAGAATTAATTAATTGTGTTTAATTGAATTTGAATGAATTTTGAATTGAAATTTAATTTTTAGAAAGGTTTTCATTTAAAATTAATTTTTAAAAGGTTTTTTTAAAAAAGGAAGGAAAAAAGAAGGAAGGAAGGAAGGAAGAGAGAGAGAGAGAGAGAGAGAGAAGAAGGAAGGAAGAGAAAGAAGAAAGAGGAAGGAAAGAAGAGAAAGAAAGAAAAAGGAAGACAAAGAAGGAAAAAAGAGAAAGGAAGAGAGAGGAAGAAAGAAAAAAAGGAAGGCCAAGAAAGAAAGAAAGAAAGAAAGAAAGAAAGAAAGAAAGAAAGAAAGAAAGAAAGAGGAAGGAAGGAAGGAAGAGGGAAAGAAAGAAAGAAGCAAGCCAAGGCCGCCGGCGGGACAGGACCCTGCCGCGGCCCTGGGAAGCCGCCGGTGGGGCAGGGAAGGACCCTGCCGCGGCCCCGGGAAGCCGCCGGCAGGGGGGAGCATACCCCAGCCCCGGAGGCTGATCCCGGCCCGGTGCTGGGAGGCCGAGGCCGTGGATTAGTCCGGCTCCGGCCCCGGGAAGGAGGCGGACGGCGGGTGGGAGCCCGGGAGCCCGCCGCTGCCGCAGCCACCCCTCTGGCCCGGCCGCATGGGGCAGGCAGGCAGTCCCGTGCTCCGGACCCTAGCCTGAGCCTGCCTGTCCCTGGGGGCGGGGAGGGCCAGCCCAGAGGTCGGGCGCAGGCCGGGTGTGCCGCGGCAAAGCAGCTGCCACGGGGGTTGGAGGGAGCAGCGGGGGCTGCCGGGCTGCGCGGGGGTCCCTCACTGCTGCGCGGGGGGTGCGACGGCAGCTCTGCGGCCGCGCGCCCGGGCAGCTTAGAGGGAACATTGCTTGCTGGACAGCATTCGCACTATAAGACGCACCCTCATTTTCCCCCCACTTTTGGGGGGAAAAAAGTGTGTCTTATAGTCTGAAAAATACGGGACCTCACCTGTAGCCGGGGATTTTTGTTCCAAACTGCTTAAAACTGCCAACTAGAATGTTAGGGAAGGAACTGGCAGAAAAGCCTCAAGAGGGATTTAATTTCCTGAAAGGGAGTAGTTAATTAATTTAAGTGGGTATAAGATGATGACAGTACTAAAACATCTTACATATATACAAAACAGTAATTAGGGATAAGATATAGATAACAGTTAAATGATAACTAAGTTCAGCAACTGGCAACTGATTAATAGTGTTGTGCCTCAGCACCCTCTTCCCAGTGTCACCCTACATAAAGTATCCCTTATGTAATCCTTAAAAGTCATTCCTCACTCAACCCCCTAAGAGTACCCTTCGTTATCCCTTAAATAGCCCTGAGAATGTCATCCCTCCCTCAACCCCTTCTTTCTGATGTCCCCCTACGTCATCCCTCACATAAGTTTTCCCTCAGAAAATGGTTCCTTTTGACCCCTACATTTTACATGCTATTCCTCCCCGTTCCTGCCAGCCTGTACATAGCTGGCAGGACAGTAACAGTTGCTGGCGCATCAGAAGAAGGAGCGAGCAGTGAGAGACCTCCACAGCACAGAGATCAAAACACAGCAAAGCAGATCCAGAGAAGAGAAAGAAAAAAGAAGAATCCAGGACAAGAAATCATCAGAAAGCTTCCTCAGAAAGCATTGGTTCGCCTTAGATTTGAGTGATCAGGCTGACAGAGTTCCTGTCATATGCTCATAATCAAAAGTTGCTAGGACAAAGCAGAAGGACCTTTTGACGAATCAGAGGGAATCTGTAAAAATATTTTGTAAGTAAAGCGTGCCTGCGTTTGCATGTGGATAAAACTGAGTGTCTGCGGTATGTGTGAGTATCCTATTTTCCACTTATCCATCAACTGTCTGATCAACATTGGCTAAATGCTTAGATGATTAAGTTTTTGTAGACATTAAGAACAAGTATTAAGAAGTTTATTGTTTAACTGTTTTAGACTGTTTAAATTGCTGTGCCTCATGGCAGGGACAGTGCTGTATAGACTGGAATAGAGCTGCATTCTCTGTCACTCTGTGCAGTATATACTGTAGCAACTGTACCCAGTAAAAGATTTCTGAGGTAAATTGATTTTTCAGTTCTTAAATCTCATTGATTCAAATTAACAGTAGCTTTGTTTTTGATGAGTGTACTGGTCTTGGTATCAATTCTTCATCAGAGGGGTTCATCCGAGTTTCTTTAGGTTATTGAAAAACCATTGAGTAGACCACACAGATTCTTTCCCAGAAGTTTCTGGAAACAGAGCATTTAGTGATTTTGATTTTCTCTCTCATATACTGGAATTGACATGGCTGCAACTACAACGCACACGCTTTTTATCAAAAATTCTAAGCTTCACAAAACCAGTTAATGCTTTGTGAATCATTTTTTCTCCATCAGTGAGACCCATGTTCAACTATTCATTCAAAATTTTGTTTTCTAAAACAGTTAAAACACGTAGCTTGTGCTACTCTATAAATGCAATGAAAAAAATCCATAAAAAATAATTTTATATGCTGCTTAATCTTCTACTCACAAACATAACAAAGATTAAGACCTGGTGCGCAGATGTTAGAATGACTGCAAATTAATTTGTCTCACACAGAAGGTACAGACGTGTATCAAAATAAATATTCAGGTTCAAGAAAACCAGCCAATCACTTTAAACTCCCAAGCAAAAGAAATATGTATACACTATCATCTACTTTTAAAGTTTTCAAGCATTTACAAATGCAAACTAGCATCCTGCAGCAAAATGTGCATGTATCCAAAATTATCTAAATAATTGCCTAACTTCTGAGTATTTGCTATTTAAATGATTTACACCTTTGCTGAGCCTAAAAAACATCTAATTACTAGAGAGGCAGCAGGTGAATTCAAAAGAATAAAGCTTCTCCTCAGTATGGGTGATTTTTAAGGGCTTCTCAGCAGACTTTTCAACCAGCAGTAAGTGCTGCTTATTTTTTGGAAACAGTTTCAGAAAGTCTTTCCTCATAATGATGTTATAATTCCACAAATGCTGATTGGTAAATGTAAGTGCCATTTAAAGAAGTATGATTTCATAGCTCAGTTGTTCAAGTCAATAGGTGCTTTACAGAGTTTTTGCAAGTAGGAGGACTACCAAGTCTGATTTGTTTGTAATGTTTGCAACTCAAAACAGTTTAGTCCACTGGTTCCCAAACTCGGGGGGAAGGGGGTAGGTGTGAAGGCTGTGACATTTTCATAGCAAAAGATTGTTTTATCAGCATACAGAATTTTTAATTTTCAAATTTTATACCACAAAAGGCATTTCGAACTTTCTAGCTGCTATTTCTTATTTCAAATTACATTTTTATTAATTCTTTGTGTCAAGTAAACCTATTTGTGGTTATTTTTAATTGTACAATTATTAACTGAATTTTTGTTAAAAGGGGGTTGGGATGATGATAAAGGAGAGGTGGGGAGGTGTGAGGGTTTCTTAAAAATCAGAAAGGAGGCGTGATGCTGAAAAATTTGGAAGCCTCTAGTTTGGTCTAATCGAATATAAAACCTGAATCCCATACAAAAACTTTGCTTCATTAGCCTCAGACATAGCCATGGGTGGGCCCAGGTGGGACAGGACCTTCTCACTTGGAGATGAGGCCTACCCACTGCAGCACCCGGCAGAAGTATGAACTTCTCTGCCATGGCAGGGGGCTAGGCAGAAGCCACGGTGGAAAAGTTCACACTGTTGCACCTCATCTCACCACCTCTCCCCCTCCCTCCTCCTCATACAACTCCACTTGCTACCTAGCAACTAGAGCATCTCAGGAAACTTCCGGTCACATGACCAGAAGCTGCCCATGGCTGGCCCCACCCTGCAGACTCAGGGGCCCAGTGAGAAGACAGGGTCTGGCTAAACCTCTTTATTAGCTAGGATGGCATTTACTGAAGAACTTCTTTAAATTAGGTGGACAACAATTAAAACATATCACTATATCATACCCATCCTTCAAGTTAGAAAATACGCATTCAGCATTTAGAAACCTATTTACAAATTAATTAATTAAGATTCATTCATTTATTTGTACCCACTGTGAAATGGGAAATTTAGATATAGTTTTGAAAAGGACCTGTGCATTGAGGAAATTTAAAAAACATAGAACTTGAACACGCAAACATGTACCTTAGTAATTTACTCAGATAAGTACGGTACGTTGATTTCAATGGGACTACTCAGATGCACAAGTGTTTGCAAGATCATGCCCTTACTTTTCAGAAGTTTAGAAAAAGACATGAATTTTAGGTATATGAAGTACAGTATTGCACCTCTGAATTAACAGCTATACACAGAAGTATGATAAAATATTTACCTACTTCTTACAGGAATAACATATTTTTATAAAATCATTTGTGTCAAGTTAGCATCAATGAAGGAAAATATTTTTCTCTTATTATAAAAAAGCAACTGCATTACAAAAAAATCCTGTAAGAACACAAAATATTACACATATCATTAAGTAACAGCTGGCTGCCTCCATATTCATTGAGAATGGAGAATTGCCAGCAAAGTATCATGAAAGTCCTTCACTGGAAGAAAAATACTGAGACTCGATGTGTCCAAAAATAGATGTTAAAATATGTACCAATCTGCTGAGTAGGAATTTTGTTTAGAAATTTGTTTAAAAAATGTAATGCACTCAATATATTGTTGAGATCATTTTTATGTCTACATTGAAAATGGAGAAAAAGTGGAGGGAAATAACATCTTTTTGGGGATCAATTTCTGTTGGTGAAAAAGGCCTGGTTTCCACCAAAAATTTACATCAGTATAGCTACATCACTCAGGGACAAGAGCTTCCACTGGCCTAGCTACCACTTCACATGAAGGTGGATTAACAACGCCAATGGAGAAGCATCAGCATAGTAGTGTCTTCACTAAAGCTTTACAACGGATGCTGCTGCACTGGAACAGCTGCATTGCATAGACAAGCCCAGAGACAAGCTTTTCAGTTTACAGAGAGCTCTTCTTTGGGTCTGGGAAAGGTACTCAAAGCAGCAACGCTAAATACCAGGTGGAATAGGTAGGTCAGCATAAGTAGTTAACACATGTTTCAAGGAACCATTCAAAGTGAAGTAGCCAGGAAGGAAAGGAGGAGAAAAATGGGGAAGGGGGTAGTTTCCTTTGAAAATGTGCATAGTTGGGATAGTGGGTGAAAGGACACCTTGTGCATTAGACTTATTGTGTTAAAGAGCATGGAAACTTTCAGAAGGATTTAGAGAGGTAGCAATGTTAGTCTATTTCAGCAAAATAAAACAGGAGTCCTGTAGCACTTTTAAAGTCTAACAAATTTACTTATTGCATAAGCTTCTGTGGGCAGAATCCCACTTCATCAGCTGTATGAAATGGAAAATAATGGATTTTGAGTTGATATGGCTAGAGTCAGTGCCCTCCCTTCAACTCAGCACCATTCCAGTTGCCAGGGTGGTGTTCAGGGATCGACTTCCTGATCAACTGAGTGGGTCTTCACAGATTTGATCAGTCGATCTGGAAGACCGAGCTGATAGCGGCAAATTTGCCACCATCAGTGAAGACAAGTCCTAAGTGTCCATCTGATTAAAAATGGCCCCTAAAGCACTGAGGAATATACAACGCCCACAGCACTCTGCATGGGGCCCAATTCCTCCTCTCAATGGCAATGGAATCAGATTCCACTGAGTTCAACAATACAAGATTAAGCCCTGAAACAATGTACAAATGAGCCAGTAAGGCTTGAAAGAGGGAAATCCCAAAGATATTAAAGCAGTAACTTTGGTTCCAAATCAGAGATAAAGACTTTCCTTATTTATGTGGTTGTTTAAGTGGTCAAAAAGATAATGATTCAGAGTGCAAGGCAGGGAGAGGGGAAAAATCAGTTATAATTTTTAATTCTATTCAAAGAAAATTAACAGAAAACAGTGACCACAGTCTCAATCCAGCCTAATTTTAAGTGGCTACACTTTTAGGTGCCCAGATATTCTGATTTGCACCTGCAAGCTGCATTATATATACACAGCTACCAATATCTTATCTGTCACCTGCATTCATAAATTCAAGCATTTGGCAGCTCGGAAATGTAGCCATCGCATACAAACAAACACATAAGAATACCATATAATCTTCATTTAGAAGCAAGAGCTTCAATTAAAATTACTTCCACATGTAGCTTTAATCCAAGGCTCACAAATACAAATATTGTCTATTAAATTAAATTACTTTCCTGTGGCTTGCATGGTGGAATTGTTGCTATTAAGCAAAGTAAACTTCAATTAAAAATGTCATGGCTAAGATACAGCTACTAAACTGAAGCAGTTACTAATTAAAGGTAGCTTTCAAGTGAATGTACACATAAATATTATATTGCCAAATTACATTCACATACCCTCTCTCATTCAGTCACAGCCAGATGAAATTAGAGAAAAATTCAAATACCAAAAGCTGAACCCAGATTTTTTTAAAAATACCTTATAATTATATAAAGAATTAGAGATACATCTGAAATGAAAACATCATATATATCTTTCTGTGATCCTCCAAACTATTTAACTACCTGGATCTGAATTTTGTTGCTGAAACCTAAGCTAGATATGAGTAAAAAGGAGTGAAAAGATGATGTGATCACTTATAAACATTTTTACGTGAGATTTTAATTCACCTTTGGCCCAAACCTTCTGAATGAAAGCTGTTATATAAGTAAGGTATTACTATTATCCATTTTCTATCCAGTTTTTCTCCGGTTATTATACAAATGTTATCCTTCTCTACCACAGTGCTTGCTGGCGTCATCTCTTTATAAGAACAACATAATTCACTTACAACAAGCTGTTGGATCTCCATAACTTCCATCAGAACAGTCCAGCTGGTGATCACAGGCTGATCCACTGGCAACACACTGGCCATTGGCACGGACAAGTTCCTCTGAGGAGCAGGGCACAGGTAACTCTGATCTTGCAGAGTCTGAGAACTGGAGGTTATCCAGACAGATAAACCCTGTCCTGCTCTGAACAGTTCCTTCAAACACAAACTGAGAGAATTGTTGTTTAAAATATTTGTGTAAGTATATGAACGAACGGAAGAAAACAGAGATTTTTTTTCACCAAATGTAAAAAGATTTATTACAGATGGTACAGGTAGCTTCTCTTAATAAAACTCTTATAGTTGCTTAGAACCTTGCCAAATTTAAGCTGCTTGGGTTGAAATTTCTCATGCCAGGTATCTGCTTCACAATGAATAATTTTCTTAAAATAGTTCATCTACTTCCAAGAGTGTGGCTAGGGAAACATGTATAGCTCATATTCCTTTTTTAAATTTTTTTTTAACAATTGTTTTATTGATAAGCTGCAGCACCTCCATGACTCAGAACAGGGACTTGAAATTTGATGTCAGGTTCCCTCAATCATCAGGGATGTACCTTTTCCCACTCCTGTGAAAATATGCCCAAATCTGGCCAAGTTATAAAACTCTGAATATCACAGCAGGGAGGAGCAGGAATTTAGGGTCAGGGATAGGAATAGAATGGTACCCAGATAGACTGGAGAGGAAAAGGGAAAGAAGGAACTGCAGATAAAAACTGTCCCCTATAGAACCTGAAACTGGACCCAGCATTCCTGAATCTCAGCCTTCCTTTTCTGTCTAGCAAATAGCTGTGAAATTTCTCCTTCCACGCCCTGCCCCTCCCCCCCCCAGTGGCAGATCCACATGGAAGATAAAAGCTTGGACTGCTACCCGTTACTCCACAGGGAGATGTCTGAAAAAATTGTGAGAGATCATGAAATTACAGACTGTAGCAGAATGTGTATACACAAGGCAGACAATTTAAAGTTGCACAGGCAACCTTAATTCTGGCATTGCCTAACTTTTGAATACAACTTCAATGGGGGGGGCTGTTTTTGTTTGCTTATTTTATTTTTTATGAAACAACTCATAGGACATAATCCTTGGTCTTTGTTCAACCCAATATGATTGTTTAGATATCTTTCAGTAATGGTAATGAGCCAAATAGTCTACCTTTCCCCAGAAGATTTTTAAAAAGAAAATGATGGGTTTGCATACAACTTATATATAAAAGGCCAGAACAAATACAATATTCCTAAAATAAAATTAATCAGAAAAATGGTTCACTGAAGAACTAAATACCAGAAAAATCTTAATTCTTCTTTGACTCAAAAGAATCAAAGGGCTACCTCCAATCACTGACATTGTTATACATCAGGAGTAACTCTAGTGAAGTTACTGAAGTTCCACTAGTGCTAAAATGTTGTAATGAGTGAGAGAAGAATCAGATCCACACTGATTGCTGTATGGGCATATATTTTTGTACACATTTGTGTAATTAAAAGCTAGTGGTTACAGGAAGTGCTTTGTTAGAATATTTTCCAGTAACTATAACCAAAGATTAAATTTCACCCAGTCAAATAAATCAGAGAATAATAAACATGATTTTAGTAAGTTAGCTGAGTTTCCCAAAAGCCTTAAAAACAATAGTGAAGATTATGCATTTTCGAAAGACAAGTGCTTGCCTTTTTCACTCATACCTTAAATGTTTTCAGACTTGCTGGTACCTGCACATCTGCTCTGATCCACTCACTGTTAGTTGATGTATTGGTTTCCCACCGCATTTGTTCCTCCTGTCACATGTAGAATAGGAAGTTATAAAGAAAAATGCTATCTCCCTATAAATTATCTGAACTTTAATGTTTTTCCCTTGATCCTTTCATACCTCATGATTATTCTGCTTCTGGTCACAACCACAACTAGACAGTAAAGAAGTCAGTTTAAATAAAAGAAAAAAGACAAACTGAACTTCTACAAATTTTATAAAATGGTTCAAGGAATGAGCAGAAAAGAACAGGATGGAGGACATTTAGGAAAATATCACAATTCCATTATATAAACCAATGGCTCAACTTCATCTGGAACACAGTGTGCAGAACTGGTCACCCGGTGACTGAAAAAGGGTATGGCAGAGTCAGAGGGGGTCTCACAGAAAGGTGCCAAGAATGATTACGGCATGTCAAAACTCTTTGAAAAGAGACTGAAAAGAATGTGATTGCTTGCCTTAGAGAAAATGAACAAGTAGAGGCATGATTAAAGGATATAACAATGAATGGTGAAGAGAAGGTGAATTAGAAACTTCTGTTCTCCCTGTCACATAACACAAATGGGATTTTTTTGGATTAGACGAATCACAGGGTCTGATCCTACGGGGCAATTTCTGTGTTCCGGAATGTCTGAGATATTTTGAAGATAGAATCACCCACCTCAGGTCAAACCAAAGCCCCATTACTGGTCTCCACAGGCATCTAGACTCCAACCTTAATCTTTTAGCTTTGATATTGTTTGTGATCTTCATTGTGATCTTTCTTGAACTGAGACATATGATGATCAGCTTGGAAAATTCAGGATGGTACCAATCTAAAACCTTGGATCCAATTGCCAAGGGCCACAAGGGATCAGAATCTAGATTTAAATTTGGTGGGTCAGGCCCACTGCATGGTTTTAGAAATGAGATCATAAATAATAGGCAGTGCTGAGTTGTCACACTGCTGTAAAACATAAATACTTCTCTACTGGCTCAGGTGTCATTAGTTCTGTGAATGTTTCCAGCCACTTAGACACAGCTTTCTTGCATATGCACAGCAAACCTATTATAATTCTGTAAAATAATGTAGGTCTCAAAATGTACTTTATAAATTCTGTATCAGACCATAATAGCCAGCCATAAGATGAATATGCACTGTGAATCATACAGCAGAGCAGATAACTACAAGCTCTGGTTTCAATTACTGCAAAAATAAGACTTTTTTCTAAAGATTTTCTATCATCTCGTGGTCCCCAAAGTTCACTGTTTGCCTGATGGGGCTCCTCTGAGTATTAAACTCCTGTTGGCATGTCACTAGCTTCTTAAGGCATCCATCTCCCATATTCCTTCCTTTCCAGGTTGTATTAATAAAACAAAAGTTGTAGAGGCTGACACTTGCAAGTTCTGTACATTGCCAGGATCCCAGCTCTCTACATCTCCCGTTTTCATTGCAAATATAGTAAATAACCTTGGGCATATCATTTCTATAAAATAATACATTGTTTCATAAAACGGATGTTACTATTCCTTCTAGAGGACCAGCAACACTGTATCTTTAATTGTTAGCACTAATTTCTTCTGTAAAATGCTCTCTGTAGAATTTGTTTGTTGGAAACGTATTGGTTTTGCATGGACTAATCCTACTCAACCCTCTCTAAACCCATTCCTTTTATTTTGCTCATTTTCCCAATCTCTCCTTTAGAAGGTTCTATATATTCTTCTTCCAGCATCTCCTTACGTGGAGATCAATTAGATTTATTTTAGTGATGCAGGATTGGATAGAGACCAAAATTACTGTTGCTTAAAGCACATACTGTTGAACTAGATTCAACCATATAAATATTAAATAGGTGGGTACACTGGGACTGTGGCTGTTTTGCATCCAGCGTCCTTCCTTCCAAGAATAATTTTTAGAGATGAAACTAGGCAAGAGTTGTGGATGTCTTCCTTTTTCTTGCTGTGCATTTAAGCTCTCTGTACAGTTGGCAGAGATAACCGTATCTTTTTCCTTAATTCTTTCCTTCTGAACTCCACTTATAAAAATAAAATATTCATTATTTTTGACATTTCTCTACAGGTGCATTCACAAACACTGCTGTGGTGATGGCACTTATTTCCCCCCTGCTTCTTTCATTTCAGTGAGTAATATGAAACAAAACACTTGCTTTTCCCCAGGATGTCTAAGGGACCACTTTTCACTATGCCTGCAGGGAAGTTTTTTTAAAATGTTATTGAACATTTTAAAATACTTCAGTGCATCTGGATGAGGATAGGTCTTTCCATATAAACCTAATGGAAGGTTAAGAATTAAGTTATCTTTTACTGCCTTCTCTCCACCTGCTCTGGGGCCTATCTAATAAAACAAAATGACTCCAAAAATAAAATGTGCTTTTAGCCTACTTTTGTTCTTTCCTCCCCAGGGCTCGTCTCTGTGGCAGGTAAAAGCTATGAATCATTAAAAGTATTTATGAAACCCCTTTTTAAGAGTGTTGCCTTTGATGAGTTGGTGGCTCAGTTCACAGATTGATTTCAGGGAAGACAAAATTAATCTGCAAGAAAAAACACTTTTGGGGGGTTCAGCCTACTAGAGCTTAATATAACACCTCATTTACTACTCAGTTCCTTTAATTTTCAAGAGGAAAAAGGCTTCAACCTCTTAATCCTGGTTTTACTTCTCGAGGATACAATTCCTGCAATGAAAACACATGATTTGGAGGCAGGACTTTCTGACTCTGTCACTAACTTCCTTAGGTAAATTCCAAAGGGGTAGCCGTGTTAGTCTATTGTAGAAAGACAACAGAGTCCTGTG